>JAIPMN010198634.1:0-23563 GCA_020650975.1 Apostichopus californicus
ATACATATTTAGTAGAGGGTAGTATGATTATTAGTTTGACAGACAAATTTTGACTTCAAAAGTTTCTACTTCCTTTGATACATACCATTTAAAACAAGAGCCCAAGGGCATTGTGGCATAGGGGTATATGACAATACACATAATATTATGAAGCAAGATTGAATATGGGCTGAAATAGTCCAAGTAATTGTGGTCCTACATGTACCCATAAAGTAACCAACACTATAGTCAACCCTTTTGTGATCACAAATTGTGATCGGATTTTTGATCAGAAGGCACTTTTGAGATCTGAATATGGCGTCGAAAATGTAAGAAATATAAGGTCACCTACAAGCGGGTCAACAGATATGATAACATTGGTGACCTGAAATCACATGACCGTTAAGTTTGAAATTGTTCCACCATCCCATTCACAACTTGTCCCAAAATATCAACCATGTCACACATTTGCATTGGGAGTTAATTGCAATATATGTGTAAAAATTCACTTTGAACTTGTATACATACATAACTTCACACACAAAGGTCACCCGGGGGTCAACCCATTGACATTTTTGATCGGTGAGACCTAACTAGAGCATCAAAACTGTAAAAATTCAAACATTTTTTATTTGCCCATTTGCTCCCCCCCCCCCAAATTTAAATTTTTAAACGTTAATTGAGCTTTGGTGACCTCGGATCACATGACCCAATCGGTCTTCTGCTAGACGCGATTTTTTTTGGACACGCTGCCTTCCTTTGTTCCTGGTAGTGCACCATGTGTCATGGTCGGAGACTTTAACTGTGTCCCAGACTCGGGTCTTGACAGACTCGGGGCTTCTGTGTCTGCTTGTCCTGACGCTGGGATCACAGAACTGGACAGATTCACTTCGGCACCACTTTTAGCCGATGTCTGGAGGCATATGCACCCGTGTAGTACGGATCATACGCGGGTGAGGCCTAACGGGGAAGATGCCTCGAAAATAGATCGAGTGTACGCGCCCGTTAGTTTGAAATTTTCGGGTTGCGTGACACTGACCTGTCCGCTCTCTGACCATGACACCGTTATAGCACGGTTTGTTTTGCCTTCCATTTTCCCGATCGGCCGGGGCCTATGGAAGCTTAACTATCAGATACTTGGCGAGGAAGAGTTCCGCCCAGGTTTTGAAACCAGGTACAAAGGATGGCAAACCTTGAAGCCGGCCTTTGCCTCTACATCCCAATGGTGGGACGATGTAAAGTTGCGCATCAAACGCTACGCAATTGAGTATTGCGTGACCCGCGCACGGCGGCGGAGAGAAAAATTATCGAAGCTGTGCGCGGAGGTGAATTTTGTCGACCCTTCGGCTGTCATCGCTTTGCAGAATTATCTCGATGAAAAGTACCACGGTGCCCGCGTCAGGGCCCGTGTGGTGGAAGCTGAGGAGCGCCCTTTACTGTGGTTTGACCAGTCCGTTAGCTCATCGGCGGTTGACGGACGCGTCCCATCTGTGCGCGCCACTGATGGGACCGTAGTTAGTGACCCTCATGGCATTGTCCGCGTATATAAAGATTAATATACGAGTTTGTTTACGCGTGGCAATGTTGACTTGTCGGCACAGGCCGATTTATTGAAGGGAATCTCTAAAAATTTCCCCCCATGAGGTCCATCGTATTTTAGGGGGCGGAGTAACCACTGTTGAGCTTTGGAAGGCGCTTTCGAAGATGAAGAATGGCAAGTCCCCGGGTTCGGACGGGCTTCCGAGGGAGTTCTACCGAACCTTTTGGGCAATAATAGGACGCGACATCAGAGCCGTCTTCGAGGACGCCTTCCAAAACGGACTGTTAAACCAAAGTTAACGTCTGGGCATGATTACTTTGCTGCCCAAGTCTGGGGACCCCTTGGATCCAAGCGCCCATTTACCTTGTTAGATGTGGACTACAAGGTGCAGGCTAAGGCTTTGTGCAACCGCCTTGCACTGCCTATGCCGCATCTTGTGGGTGATATCCAGACTTGTGCAGTGAAGGGTCATTGCATGCAGCAGAACTTGTGGTTGATGCGCGACTTGACCGACTTTGTCATAGAGCGTGATCTGCCATGTGCCTTGGTCTCTCTTGACCAGCAGAAGGCCTTTGACATGGTGGATCGCGGTTTTTTAATTAATGTATTAGAGACGTTTCCGTTCCATCCAAATTTTGGTAAAAGGATTCCTGTTTTGTATCAGGAAAGTTTAAGTTCTGTGATCGTAAATGGGTTTTGTTCAGAGGTTTTTTAACGTAGAGAGGGGGGTGCGCCAGGGGTGCCCTCGGTCTCCATTACTTTATGTTTTGTTTAAGCAAGTCCCTCTCCTGTCTTTTGGAAAGGGACTCGAGACTTCTTCCATTCGTTGTGCCAGGGGGTGCAAAAGTGAAATGCGTTCAATATGCAGATTACGTCACGTGTGTTGTTTGGAGCCTGGGCTCCTTTCGTGCCCTCTCACAGGATTTATCTACTGTTCAGAGAGCTACCGGGGCGAACTTTAATCCGAACAAGACAAAGGGCCTTCGCCTTGGTAACTGGAGATACAGAGACTTACCATTCGGTGCATCTTGGTCGGATCATAATATCGAGATTAATGGTATATGGTTCGGCTACGATGCACCTTGTGATGTCACCTGGAACGAGAGGGCTAAGGTGTTTGAGGGCAGGCTGAAAACCTTTGGCACCCGATGGCTTTCGATCTTGGGGCAAGTCACCGTTATTAACCGTTGGGTTTCGCCCATCTTGTGGTACCCGGGCGCGGTGTTCCCAATTCCGCGTCGCGTCCTGGTGCGGTTGGAGAGAGCAATATTTTCATTAATTTGGTCGGGTGGTACAGAGCTTGTCAAGAGGGCGGTAATGTACCAAAAACTGGAGAAGGGGGGGGGGCGGTGGGGCTAGGGGTGGTTCATCTGGGAAGTAAATTGACCATTTTGTTATTTAAGCAATTGTTTGTAGCGGTAACAGACCCAGGGTTGCCTTGTTCATATTTTCTAGGTTTTTGGGCGGGTTGCACTTGCGTCGATGGGTCCCAGCGCTGTTTAGCAACAGAGAACCGCATAGTAGCACACCAAGCAGGGTGGTGCGTGTCATTTGCTCCACTCTTATTGAGTTGCCCCCTGTTGACCTGTCACGGCCGGCCCTCGTTCACAGTTCCTTGCGGGATAGAGCCTTGAATGCAATTTTTGTACAGGGACGTCATCCTGCCGAAGTATCAGGTTCGGTGCATCCACGGCTGAATGGTTGCAGGCTCCGTGATCTTGCCTGGAGAATTGCACACGGTGCCTTGGTGACCAATCTGAAAAGGTATCATTGGCGATTGGGTGATGGACTGTGCCCAAGGACCGGTTGTGACAGCTTAGAGAGTATTGCCCATGTTTTTTGGAATTGTACCTTTGTTTTAAGCTTGTGGGAGTGGTTTCAGACCTGAACCGACCGTTTAACGGGAGACCGTTCCTGGTCGGTAGGACAGGGTGTTGTTTTATATGGGGTAGATCCTCCAATTTGGTCTGTTGCTGTGTTGCAGCGTATAATTTGTGTTTTTTCTATTGTGAAAACAATTGTTTGGTGGAATAGATGTGATGTGGTTTTTAGGGGGAAAGTTGCCAGTTGGCAGGCACCCCTGGAGGCGGTCAAGTGTGACATTCGCCTTCAGGTTGAAGGTGATTTTCGCTGTTTAATGTTTCAGTGGGTGATTTGGGGTTTGTCTCTGCCGGTCTGTGGGCGTATGTACTTTTTTGGCTCGCTTGACTTAAGTTTCGTTTGTCAGAATGGGATGGTTCGGTAGTGCCGTTTGGCCGTGACGTTTTGTATCGTTAAGGATGGACAGTTTAAATATGATTTGAACAATAACGAACGTGAGGTTCTCTTCGCAAATGCAGATTGCGATATAACCCACGCTCCGTACAGTACCTACAGTAATCAGAAGAAAAACCCCGTTTGTATACAGATTAATTTCTTCCTTATTTTTCGCTGCAATTTCTTATAAATTAGATATGCCTTTAAAAACTCCTCAAGTCGCCATATATGTAGTAGATCGGTGGTTTCGTGGTCTTTGTGTAACATAAGTTAAGTTTCAACAGTAGACCCTTCGTTCTTTACATTGCGATGTTCAGATCCAACGCGAAGAATGTTCGCATGTAGGCTACTCTAAAGTTTAAAATTGGACAATTCTGCAAAGCCTAAGCTTATCGGTACTACACTCTGCTCTGAAATCGATTCCGCCAGGTTTCATCTTTCGGTGATCCAAATACTTTTCAAGTTTCCTTTTACTATCATGGAGCTTTCGACTTCTACAGTATAAGCATTTATGTTAAGCTAACACTAAAACTGTCAATTATGTAGCCTCGAAAGATAAGTTGCAGACTTTTGAACATTTGGTTCTTATTATATTTGTGACTACGTCTAATTGTGCACAATTTATTCCGATTATTTCGTTATTTGGAGATATTTTAACGTTATAATTTACCTATATTCACGCTGTGTAATACATCCGTACAGCCTAGCTTTACAACCTATCGTGTAAAAGGCCGTATATGGTACGTATATAATATAATTTTGAAACGTACATAACTTACAAGCCGTACAACTTAAAGCAGCTATATCAATATGGCCACAACTGCATCTGCAGAAAAGCGTACCACTCGCAAAAATCCGGACTCACAAACTGGAGAAATTGTTACCGAAGTCATTAACGAGCTCTTTTCAGGAAAACCATTTAAGGATTAACTCCATGCTACCATCCAAAGTGTCATACAGAAACGACTCAATCAAATAGAGAAAGAACTGGAAAAACATGAAGGGCGTATCTTTGATTTTAAAAGAAACTGATAATCCTAAATTACAGAACGATCAACTCAGAACAACCATGACGGCTTACCAAACAGAAAACGACACTCTACGGCATAAAGTAAATGAAATAGAACAATACTCCCAACGAAATTGTGTCAGAGTGTTCGGCATAAGTGAGACCTTGGAAGAAAACGTCACTCACAAAATTAGGACCCTGGCCAAGGAGAAACTTCAAGTAAACCTTCAGACAGAGCACATCGATCGGTGTCACAGAGTCGGGGCGAACTCTGATGGACAACCAAGGGGGGTCATTATCAAGTTGAACTGTTATCAAATCAGATCACAATTCCTATACAGTCTAAGAAAATTAAAACACACCGGAATAGTCATGAAGGAGGATGTAACTTATATCAATCAATCCCTGTTAATGGCAGCCCAGGAACACACATGTAGTGCCTGGACAATTGACGGGAATGTATCAGTCTCCGTAAATAGGGATGGTAGAAGTGTCGTTAAACGAATAAAAAATCTATCGGACCTACAGAAATTGTAAATATCATCACCATATAGCTGATCGCAGCGTTATACCACTTTAACTTATCCATTGTTTATAAACAGTACTCAACACAGTTGCGTAACAGTACTGGAATGTACTCCTTTGGTTATACTGTTACATGGAATCGTGACTCATCGCTTGAATTGTTTATCTGTCAGTTACTGAATGTTCGTAGTCATTTGCATAGTGTTATTTTGCTCTGGATTTCTAAGTGTCGTTAGTATTTTTAATTCTTGTTTAATGTTTAGTAGGAATCACACAGATATATCATTAACTGACCTTCTCAACTGAAATAACATTGACCCTGCTTCTGATTTGGGTGCTGCTAGGGATTAATGTAGTAAATATATAGATAATGATAAAACTGCAGAGTTTCTTTCAATAGGTAAACCGAGTGAAAACTTGAACTTTTTGCATGTAAATATTAGGAGTGTAAGTAAAAATGAAGAAGCTTTATTGCAACTTCTTTTTTCATGCAAACTCAACTTTCCCGTTATTGTAATTTTTGCAACCATGGCCGCATGCCACTAGTCCCGTTGAGCTATTTCATATACCTGGGTATACTTTTATTCACCGGGACCGAAATTATTCTTGTTTTCTTTTTCGTACAAGCTTAGGTGAGATCATCCAAATTGTAAATCATCAGGATAATAATAAGGCAGCCGGTTTTGATAATATTAAGGGTAGTATTATAAAAAAAAAATGTATGCACGAGGTTGATGAACCCCTTGTCCATGTCTTCAACCTTTCGCTTAGTTCAGGAGTAGTACCTAAACATTTAAAAATAGCTCAAGTCCTGCCACTCTATAAATGAGGTGATCTTACAGATGAAAAAATTTATACACCTATTTCTCTTTTACCCTTTCTTTCCAAGATCCTTGAAAAGATACTTTTTAATCGAATTTCTTCTTATGTTGCCAAATATAATATACTTAGAGATAATCAATATGGGTTTCGTCGAAATCATGCAACCCATCTGGCGGTTATTGATTTAATCGACAAAGTCGCAAATGCTTTTAACAATAAACACTTTGGGATTCGAATTTTTTGGGACTTCTCAAAGGCATTTCATACCGTAAATCAGGACATCCTCTTAACAAAACTTTCTCATTATTAGAAGTATTAGAGGGACTGCTTTCAGTTGGTTTTCTAGCTACCTGAGTAATAGACAACAGTTTGTAACTTTTAAGTTTTTTCCAGCATGAATTCAATTTACATGTGGAGTTCCCCAAGGGTCTGTCTACTTTTTTCATTTATATTAATGATATTCAGGCAACTTCAACAATTCTTTCTTTCATATTATTTGCCGATGACACATATCTTTTTCAGTCACAACAATTTACAACATGGCTCAGCGATTGTCAACCAGGAACTAAAAAAAGTATCTGTTCGGTTAAGGGCTAATAAATTATCTTTAAACATTGATAAAACAAACTTTGGGATTTTTCGTCCTTACCAAAAAGCGGTCTGTGATATAAATATCAACATTGATAATCAGCTCATTTGTAATGTTAGCACACAATATTGTACTCTCTATTTATAAAACTTTAATAATTCCTCATCTTCATTATTGTGCTATATCCTGGGAAAACTCTTCTCCCAATAAAGTAAACTCCCCCTTTCTCCTACCAAAAAGAGCTGTCAGAATAATTTGTAATGCATCTTAACGTGATCATACCACCCAATTATTTAGTGAGCTTAAGTTACTGAAATTTTTGGACATTTTTCATTTTCAGTTGGGTATTTTTATGTTCAAGTGGCGGGAATGCTTGCTTGTAACAAAGTTTTCATTTTTTTCACTCTTACTAATACAATTCATAACCGTAATACCAGACAACAGTCGTGAACATACCTATTCTGCAACTTCACAACTAACTGTTAGATACACTGGTCCTAGGTTTTGGAATACCCTAGATACCAGGGTTAGTTAAAAATCACTTTTACATTTTAAAAAACAACTAAAACGGTCTTTATTAAATAAGCACGTGTAAAGTTTCTACTTTCTTTCCTATGTTTAGGTGTATTTTGGTGGGGGGGGGGGGGGTTGTGTGTTTTTTGTTGCTGGCCTGGCCTTGATAAGCTCTGCTTCTGCCACGTCTCCCCCACTTCACATAATTTGTATATATCAATTGTTTAATTTCTATGCAATGTATTTGTATTGTATATTCAAATGTTATATGTTCACTTCGTTTATGTTATGGTGAAGTGGAATAAATAGTTTTAAGTTTCAATTTCCAAAACTGTAAAATTGATCCGTGAATTTGATTTCAGCGATTTCGAAGAACAGTTTTTGGACTGCGGTTTCAGTGTGAGAGTGTATTATGTGCAACGCTATTTACGTATACCAACTGTGCATGGTAGGCTGTTTACGTTCGCGATATGTACGTAATATATAATAGGCAATCACCTGTGCGTGTACACACGAGAGTGTATTTGATATGGAAATGGGAGTGCTAACAAGTCGCTTGTTTTGCCTATTTGCCAATCACCAATTGAAGCGTTCGAACAAACGGTGCTTTTGGTGAGAAAGTGCTGAATTTTAAAAGCAGATTTCTACAAAAAGAAAACGTCAAATGGGGAAAATTTTTCACATGGTCAGAAAGAGACAAAGAAGAACTACAAGGACAATGTATAAAAATCTTCCACCAGACAATTCCTTTAAATAATACCGAAAAGATTGCTGGCACATCATATATCCATCAACCCACCTTGAGTAAAAAATCCTTCCCCAACTTACTTTTGTAATAACAAAGCTTTTAATATTACCACACATCCCTGCTATTATCATACAGTATTGACAGCACATTGCAGCTTGACAAGAGGTTTGCTGATTGTTTCTCCAAGATTCATTATCAACATCAAATTTACCAAAGGTCATAGTATCATATATTTATTTATTGGACTTGTGGATTCTTGACTGATAACACCTTCATGACCATAATATAGTTTCAACAACAGAACTGTCATAGTAATTGTGATATTGTATATATATATTTGCAGGGATAGCATATCCGTGGTATTTGTGTGTCCTAGTGACATCCATAAATCTTACAGATGCTATTTTAGGTGACTGACTGTCATAGATACTGACCATCCACTCTTTTGACTTACATATTGGTAGTCATTTTATTGGTTTCGATGATAATCGTAACCTTTGCATTCATGATGGCGTATGTGTGTCTATGCGTGTGTATGTATGTATGCCTGTGTGTATGCGTGTATACATGCTCTTACACTGGCTAATTATGGGACTATATGAATGTACAATCCCACCTTTTGTGGATTTTTTCACTGTAGGGTTAACCACACAATCCCTGTCACTGTTGTAGGTGTAAGAAGACATTCTGAGGCTATTGGAATGTGAAATTTCAAAAAGCCCCAGAGTGAAATGTATGTTGTACATATCAAATTTGTATATATGGCACTATGTATGTAATGCTGGCAGCTGATCCCCTTGTTATGGTATAGCGCCCTAAACGACGAGGCTTCATGTGGATTTGAACTTGGTCATCGAACAGTATGAGACAGATGGAAATTCAATGTAAGTAAATTGATATCTGCACAATGTTATATTATTCTGTGTGTCGAGATAAATAGTTACTGTTTATCCATTGCTTGAGATTTAATGATTTATTTGTGTGAGCCTAGCTACTCACAAGGTAAACACATACTTACATGTATGTGTATTGGGTGCTCTTAATGTTGTGAGTATAGGCTTCAGACTAGGCCTACACTATAAGTTATATCTAGGTAGGCCATATGTGCTGTAATCCTGCACTGTATCATGTAAGCTAGTAGTGCATGTGATGACCGTGTGGCTTGCTGTGCATGCCAGGAGTAACATATGCTACTTTGCTATTGTCAACATATTGCCTGCGTTTGGTTAGCTGTAGAATACATATACTAGGCCTACTGTATAGGTGTGAAGCTTCAGGCATTATGCTATGTATGGTGTTGTTGTAATCGACAATCCATTTCTGCTGCAAACATTTCATCACAAGTGAGAATTTGTTTATGTAATTATAATGGTTATAATTCAATCTACACGAAAAACCGATAAAAAGACTTTTGCTTTCATTTATAGTATTCTTCAGTACGAATTTATTGAGAGATTCCTTTCATGGGATGTCAGACTTAAGTTTCTTACAATAGGAGATATTTGTGATAGAAGCATAACACCAGGCTTGCCACATCCTGGTGAGTTTCTGCGTTGCCCCTATATGATAATGTGTCCTTGACAAGTAATTTTTAGCGTATTATAGCTGGTACTGTGGTTGTTCCACCGTATTACACTCCTGATGTAACTGCACATAGATAGGGCTATCTGTTAGTAACAGGTTCATAGGTTTCATGCTAAAAGAACACAATGGACTGTCTGAATATCTAGTATAGCTCAACCCTGCACAAAGCCAGGCTGAGTAATCCTGCCACTTAAATAGTTACATGTGACTTCTCTGAAGGCTCATCGATCCCAACATTTGTTGGTCTGAAAGCCCTGTTGTCCAAAGGTACATCGCGAAAAATTATCATATTTTAGATTGCAATATATTGTAAAGAACTGCAAATCATAGCAGAATGTGTATGCCTAGTATAAGTTTGAAAAGTATGTTGCAGTTTGTAATAACCAAAAATAATGAAAGAAATGTTTCAGTCTTACAATAAAACCACTTCAGTAATTGTTTTTAACGATGATTGAAAAGTCTTTGACATCTCCCGTAAGGATATGGTGTATGTCTGATAAATCATGATGACTATAATTGTTGCAATAAAATTGATATGTCTTTCACATGTTTGTGTCACTAACTTACAATAACTAAAAGTAATACAGGCTTAAAAATATCACCAATGCATGTTGGCTAGGGGTTGATAGAATCACTTTGTAATTGTTATTTGTCTTCTTTTTTTAGGAACATGTTGCACCTGAAAGAAGCAGTGTGCAAAGTGTGCCCAGACATACAGTTCCAAATAACAGTATGGTTAGTATATCAGTGAGACCTTTCATTATTAATTTACTCCATGTGAAATATTGTTCTTTAAATATGCAAACAGTTGTTCTATGTGGACCTACATATCTAAGTAGTTACAATGTATCCACAAGTTAATATTTTTCCGCTTGACATACCTTTTCAATATTGTCAATTGATGTTGGTTAGAGGTTGATGGAATCAACAATTAATTATGAATTTAACCCATGTGAATTAGTTTCTTCCAATATGATGACAAAACATTTTTATCTTTATTTTGATGTATGGGCTAGAACTTGAACAAACTTTCCAAAAATGTTTGTATCACAAAATTAGAGTAGATTTGTGTACCATATTTGTTTGCTAAAGTACGTACTTGTTTCATTGGTGGTAAGAAAATAAGGCTTGTTGATATTCCAGTGGGCCTCAAACCAAACCATTTGTAGGCTGATCAATGACTGAATAGCCTAATATAAAAATAAATGATTTATTTTCAACAGTGCCATACCGGAGATGCAATTCTTAACACACTGCTAGGAAACCGTAAGTATTGATGTAACTTTGCATTACTTATAACTATCCACATAGTTGTGCCCTACATAGTAGCTTTAAATTTTCATTCTAAAATTGAAGATCATAGGATCATATTTCAATTCTTGCCTTGTTGTATCAAATGTTTGAAGTTTATAGTATTGGAATAGTCAGTGTTCCTTGTTACTGAATTGCTATAAGATGAAATTTGACACTTAATGTATTAACAAATTTGTTTCATATAGCTATAAAATGTATGATGTTATCAGTAATTATATACGTGGATGAGAGTTTCGGTTACTGTTCTTTCTCAGTCATCCATTACTTTAACCAAGAGTATAGTTCACTTTTTAATTGAGCAGTACTTTAATAAATCAGTGTAGCTAATGTTGTTGCCACCTGTACATGCCTCAAATTGATTTGTTGTATGATGAATGTAGAAATGTCAATGGGTTAAAATAATGTAGGCTAAAGTAATAGAGCAATTCGATAATTTTCAGCACATTTCGGGTAAGGACGTAACAATTTTCTACATATATGATAAATAGTCTCTCGATAACCCCAAATAAATAAACATAACAGCCCATAGTGATAACTGACAGATTAAGTCATGGTGTTTAAAGTATTTGTTTTTTATATCATGGAAGGGAACTCAAATTGTCTTCTTACTTTCACTACAATCTGAAGTTCATCATCACTGTCCTAAGTGTTTCGGGGATTGCATTTTAATGTATGAGTGTGGCTTAGGGTGAAGACCTGAAATATACATATATGATAATACCAGACAATGTTAGCAGTGGAAAATTATGCACAATTTCTTACTACTACAGACAGTGATCATTCAAACCATGCCAGATCACTCTGGATTTGTTACCTGTCCTTTTGTAGAAAGTGAAAGTGATGACGACAGTGGATCTGACAAAGATTATAGTCCAGATATAGATGACAGAAACCAATAATTCGAAGACAGTGACCGAGAATCATTATAAGAGTACGGAAGCGTAGAAGGCACATGGTGATGAAAGAGTAACAAACTCTAAAAATTTAAGAAAAATGACGTTTGCCGAGTTTAAGAAGTGGTGAAAACGACAAAATTATTAAAGGTGGGCTCCCTCGTAGATTCTGTCCTTCACACCACCCGTCACACCATCCGATTCCAAAATAATATCAATACTACCCTCTAACGGTTCGTCGCTGCTGTCACCTAATTTCCTAGCAATCCCGTATTTACGGCTAGTAAGAAATATACGGGTTCGGGTAACTGGAGCGGTGGCCTTGACGAAATTCCTGCATAGTTCTTGTCTGTGGCAGTGTCAGTAGTATGCGGTAAATTATTACACCCGCGTTTTCGTGTGTGTTGTGTTATACAAAACTCTGTGGTTTGTTTATACGCTCAGAACTGTTCACGACTAGTGGGCTGTACAGTACAGGTTACGGTCGAGTTTTGCATCAGGCGTAGGCTTTCAGTTTGACCATGGAGGTAAAAACCTCAATGGTTTGACCAGGGAGCTGCTACTCTAGCAGCTCCATGGTTTGACTTTTTTTAGGCCTACATGGTGAGCAGTCGAAGTCCGAACTGTTCGAGTGCCCTGGTTTCGTAGTTGATTCACTCATTAGGAAAGATGTGCATGTTTTTATCGAATATCAAAAGTTTAGCCTATAGAAGTGCAGTAACCTAATGCTTTTTTACTGTAACAAACCAGTGTATTTAAAACTTTTCCAGATGCACCAGTCTTGTAGTAACTGGAGTTAAGTATTTGCAAATATTGTAACCGAAGTCGCGAGTCGACATTTTTTTTACAGCTCAAGAAACTAATAGTGAATATAAGTCTGATACACACTGACTCGTGTCAGAAAAATAAAAACGCAAATACAAAGTGAAAAAAATTGACTGAAGTCATTACAACATTGGGTATGAAACGTATGGTCAAGTCCGTCATTTGTGAACAATTGGTATCACTCAAGTTAGGTATCAATTATATATAGACACAGTCTGTATTTTTTAATATATGCATTTTAGTTATAGGTATCAGGAGGGAAAGACAAAGCATTTTTTTGGTCATATATCATATATAGATAAATATGTACATTTACTTATATTTGGGCGCCTGGCCACGGGCCCTTTAGGCGATCACAGAGCACTTGCCCTAGCTGCACCCCATCCTTGTAACCGGTGCACCGAATTAAAAATAACGAAACTTGAACGGTAGAAGGGAAGGAAAAGACGTTGCCATAAGGGGCGGCTCCACCCTCTTCAGAAAGAATTGGCGAAAGGGAATACATAGCTCCCAACTCTTGAGAAGACAAATGCTGGTTCATGCCACGAATCGCCGTCCTGGGGTAGGGGTATAAGGGGAGGGGGTGTCCTACATGATGCCTACATGTAAAATGGTGGCACTTAGAAAGGCTTTTGTCTCCCAAAATTTTCTAAGAAATATGCATTTTTTGCTGTGTAACATCAAGAAATTTAATAGTAGGTGATAATTCATTCTTTCGCGTGGCATGAAAATGTTCGCTGCTCGCCCCAATGAAAAGATACATAGGCTAATTTGAGGTTCAAATGATGCTGTAAAAGAGTTTTTATATCTAATATTGTATCTCTTTTTCAGGTCAATCAGAATCTACATGCAATAGAATCAGTTCAGAGTCAAACCCAAATGTCCAAAAATTAAACAACATTCCATGACAAATGAAAAACATCATCCATAATTCACTCCCAACCCAGACTTGGTTGTTGTTATCATATAAAAACATTTCATTCTCGAGTTATTTTGCCATAAATTATGCATTTATACACTGTAGGATGATATAATTACTTCGTCGAAATTATTCCAGTATGCAGTATGTACAGGTGTTGGTAGACTCCGACCATGAGACTCAAGGAGTTAATTGCCAACAGTGTGATCCGTTTTGTAGTAGCCAGCTGCTTTCTTTGCTTCTTGTACCAGCTCTTGTGTGGGGGAGAAACGGTAGCATTCCAGTTTGTTGAAGCAATTTGTCTTGCACGTTAAGATGGATGGTAGAGTGGCTTTAGAAAGGCTGGCACGGAACTTGGTCCGTTTTTTAGATACATCTGAAAAGATTCTCTCTTCTTCGGCACTACTGTGAGGCAGAAGCAAGATATACTTCACTGTTTCAAACAGCAGTTCAAATCTGAGGGTGCCATCAGCCTGTTTGAGTTGGCTTAGTCCACCCCATAGTGCATTTACTCGAGCAGTGCTGACACCATCAATGATATCCGGTAGGAGCTTGTAGGTGGTGACTTGGTCATAGAGGGAGGGCATCCATGAAGCTGTCATTGCCATACAGAGCTGCCAGCCTACCCTTCAAAGCTGAGAATCTATCGACAAAATAGGCTACACTCTCAAAGCGGATCTCCTGCCTGCTGGCAAACTGGAGCAGTTCCGCGTGCTTGAGAAGGTCGTTTGTGAATGGGAGGCGGGATTGTGCATATTCACATGCAGCGATGAAGAATTTTCGGCAGCCATCAAGCACCTTGTGCTCTTCTCTGGGCATCAGAATATTCCTCTGAATTGCCATCCGTGTGGTGAATCCAACCATGAGGTCGTCATCAGTCAGGGCCAAACCACAGGGATCCACATCTTCTACCTACATCTTGTAAGGCAGAAACATCAAGGAACCTCCCGAACAAGTTGCATGAAGCTAGTCAGCTCCTTCAGCATCAAGTGGCACTTTGGTTCCTCACTCTGTAGAAGCTTGTTGATGTTGGTAGAAAGTGGGAGGACTGACTGCAAAAAGAGCAAGTAAATTTCTGTGTGGGGGTCAGCGAATGCTTTCTGTAACCTACGCAGCCTGACATTCGCTCCCCTCTAAGGGCTGACTGGCGAAGTAAGCCTTTCAAGCTAGGGTACTGCTGCAGGACACAATTGATACAAATATCCCTGCTCAACCATCTTGTTGCTCCGAACTTCAGGATTTTCCTGTATTCCTGGTCGCAGAATTCCTTCAGTAATGCTTGTCGCTTTGTGCTCTTGTCGAAGTAGTAGAAGAGATCCACCAATGAATCGTCAACATCAAACCCAGTATCATCAGCGAAGTGCTTAGCGGCAAACCCAGCTGTGTTGTGGATAATGTGACAGGGACATCCAGCAGTATAAACTGCAGGGTTTTTCTTTTCGAAGTTGGTGTACATACCATTATGTCTACCCATGTTCACTGAGGCATTGTCCAAGCTCAGACCTATGACATTCTCCCAAGGCACGTCATATTTCTTGAATGCATCCTCTATTTGATTGAAAATACCACTCGCACTCGAGTCAGAAACGTAACACATGTGCCAAAACTTTGTACAAACTTCTCTACGATTTATGTCGAAGATCCTGACGACCAAGGGATACATGCTCTATGTACCAGTATCGGAACTGCCATCAACAGCGATGCTGAATGGGTGTTGCTTTAAATACTGAACTACTGGAGCGCGCATTGATGGTGCCATCGCATGGTTTATTATTGCTGCTGTTTTTGTGGCAGCGCATCCATATTCCTTGGCAATTTGACTGTCAGGGAACATCTTTCGGAACAGTGGACCTGCATGGGCTGCTGATCGAATGGCAGATTATGTTCCAGTATGTAGCCAGTGTAGAGAACCTCGGCATTGGTCACCTTGTTTCTCAATGGATCGTTAAAGAAAGACCTAACCGACCTGCACTCCCCTATTTCTTTTTGTCAGTCGTTTATGATCAGCTCCGTTCATGTCTCTCCACATCCCTCTTGCCTTGGTGAGCGACAGAAAAGCCACGGTTACAAACCTGAAAGACGAGAAACGGACTATTTGAAGCAACCAATAAATAGGGTGCCTGCAATAAATGTGCTACGTTGCATGAACGGCGACGAATGCCGCCAACATTTCGCATTGCCTTCAGGCTAATTTTAAAGTTCGACACTCCGACCTTGCCTTAAGCACAGCCTACTGCGGTAGGTCTAATCCTCCTGCAAATCTGCTATCGCCTTCATTAATGTTCTGCGAAATGCAGCAAAATAAAAAAGGAAAGCAAAAAATGTTGCTACTTGTCGGCACCAACAAGTATCGTAAACCTGAGTCTACTGCATTCACGATCCCACAATGTTGCAAGTTTCGCAGTCAGCGACTCGCGGCGGCGCGTGGCCCTAGTTTCACCGTGCATGAGCATCGCTCAAGTTCTTTCAGCCTGAAAAACATACGATTATCATTATGCCATAATAGCACAATACATCACTGAACATAAACAGCGCACATGCATGATTATTTCAGTCTGGGCTAGCAGAGAGACAGACATTGGGGCCCACACACGCGCTAACGATAACAAACACACTATGGAAGCTTCCCATTACATTGTACGCAGGGCTCTGCTTGCAAACACGTGCGAGCTGGATGTACAGCAGGCGATCGAGTATGCATGCATGCATCGCATACTGCAAATTTAGTAGTGCTATAACCGCAATATAAACGCAACAGCTCAATCCCTGACTGTCTGAAATCTACTTTTCAGTGCGACTATGTTAGTTACAAACGGACTGTAATTATACCGCTGCACTACGCAAATGGTAAGGGACTATCGTGTGCAAGATTACGAACCACGTGGCTCAATTCAGTAGGCCTACCAGTTTATTCCCAGGAACGCCCAGTGCCCCGCGCAATAGCCCAAAGTCAATTACCGGGGGTGATGACTGTTGGTCGATCGTAGTCGATCGTAATTGTTACGGCTACGCAAAATGAAATTCAAAACACAAACGTACATTGCATGTTTTCATTGACAGCAATGAAAGAGAGCATGCATTTGCTACACACACATGAAAAGTTAGTCAAGCAATCGTGCGAGGAGGAATCGTTGCATTTATTCACTGTATAAAAAATATCGGCATCGGTATCAGCCGATATTGGGCGGAATATTATCGGATATCTGTAAAAACCGAAAGGCCTACTGGCACTTACACCCAACACTAATTTTTACAACAATGATTTCAGATGTTTTGAACTCATGATAATGCACCGCGGAAACTACCAAATCTTTCTGAAACAAATCCAAAGTTAACTTTCATAGCGTACTAACCATATTATACAAGCATTTGTACCAATAATAATTATCCTGTTTATCCATAAAATGCAGATCGTGAAAAGTTTGGAAATGAATTGTCACACGCTTCCATGCCATGAATTTACTGAATGTATAAGAAACAGGCCTTGCGAAATGACCGATTTAAAATTATCTTACCGAACAGAGCGCGTGTGATTGATCTTTTCCTCGTCGTAGACATGGCCATGTCTTAATCCAATCTTCAGAAAATGATGTCGTTGAATGTTTCTTTTTTCCCTCTTTCTACCGCCTGATTCATCCATGATTAGTGTGGTTGTGATTGTGTGTTTTTTTTTTACGATGATTTTGCGAAATTAGATGTAGGCCGAATTTCTTAGCTCATCGTCTGGGGTATAGTGCGCTTTGTATCCATGAAGTTTCGGCAAACGTGCCACGATCACGGAGAGCAAAGCAGGAATTCTCATCGAAACATGTTGGAATTGTAGAGCTTTGTTATAAGAGCCATCGCAAATATTTCAGTTCACCGAGACCTTCACGAGAATCATCACGTTGATTAGTGGACAGTGGCAGCAGCTGTATCTCGTTTGCCCGTCGAGCGTACGTGTAGGCTACCGATCAGATTATTGATAAACTATCTAGCCTATAGATCTTCACCTACTGTAAGAAACATTCCGGGAATCATTACGTCGTCAGCCGCGAGTTAGTTTGCGGGTAAAAACGAGGAGGTAACGCGGAGTAGAAAACAGATAAAGACAGTCTGTTTTGCGTGGGATTAATGCTAAAGAAATGATGGTTGCTAAGTTGTATACTTGACAATTACAATGCGGGTTTTTCGGACGCTTGCGCGGGTCAGCGGGTTTGGGTGTTAGAATGCGGGTCCAACCCGCGAAATGCGGGTCAGTTGGGAGCTCTGGGAATAAGAAATGAACAATCAATTAATAGTTATTTCCACTGAACTACTGTACTCCAGAATTTAATATCCTGCTTCTTGTTCCGAAAGGCTCCCAACGAAATGCCAAAAAGTCGGCAACGGGGTTGGGGTCAGGTTGGGTACCCAGCCCCACCATGGGGCTACCCCTGCACCTCATCACGACTGACTCGAATTACAACTCTCAACTTGATACTAGTCAACCAAAAATTTTCCTTCCAAAGTTCAACTGAAATTGGATGGAATTTAAAAAAATATATACTAGCTGTCTGCATGGATCATACTCTATTGTGTGACCATATAGGCGTACGGGCTCTAGTCAACCAGAAGGGACACTGGGGGAAGCTATTCTTGCCAGAGAAATTTAAAAATTCCCCGGACGTTCCTAGTACGATGAATTTATTTCAAACTTCGAAGTCAATGAAGGACAAAGAGAACCGTAAATAGGCCTATGTCTCACTATAAGATCATTGAACCATCACGAACGACTATTTTTTTTCCTCTTGGGGAAAACTCCGAATAATCTTCCATTTGCCGATTCCTGAAACTGGGAAGTACGGGATAGGGGCTTTCCGTCTTGACCCGCAAGTATAGTGAACGTTCACCACAACAAGTGTGTTTAGCTTGGGACTAGCAAGAGAGACTTGTCAACCTTGTGAACATATGTTTTTGGGGGGATGGGGGGGGGGGGAGTCGGCAAACTAAAAAATACAGGGTAAATTTCAGAGGGAAGGAAAGGGGTGAAAAAGAAAGAGTGAAAGACAGATGATGGGATAGAGGAAGCAAGTGAAGAAAATGTGGAAGTGGAGGCTAGGGGTAGAGATAGATATGGTATGAAAATACAGAGAAAAGAAAACCAAGGGCAGAAAAATGGAGATCACTGGGATACTGTGAAATACACAAGAAGAATATACAATCTAAATACCGGAATAAAATATTGCACCACATAAATACAACTTTATAACATCAATCAAAGGGGAAGGGTATAATGTTTGAAGGATGATGGAAAATAAGACACAACAATAGATGATTATGGTCTCTGATCTATTAGCTTCTTCTCTCTACTGCTACCAGTATGTAAGTGACCATAGGGACACACAACTCTCTTAGTAGTGATGACCTCTGACCCTTACTATGCCTAACTGTTATCTTGCCAGGAAATACACCAGTGCATGAGAGGAGGTGAGAGACAGAACTGATTGATCGTGTCGATAGGTTTTTTTTAAAATACATGTGATACAAGAAGATAGACGTAAAATGTAGCATCGTTTGAACACTACAAAGGGGACCCTCCTCCGCCCCCACCCCACACACACCCTCCCTCACGTTCAAATCATATCCCCTCTTGGCAACGGAAATGAACACCAGTATAAATAAACCGATACAGATATTTATACCCGCTGTTAATCCGCAACTACCCCGGCTTGTTAAATAGTGTAGGCCTATATAGAATAATACAAAGCTGAATGTTTCTCCTTGATCGAATCTCCCCATTCTAGCCCGCCTTGAATTAGAGGGTGTAGTGTACTAAGGTCATTGTTGTATGGCGCCCTCTAGTAAAGAGAGGGTGCTGCCTATGTAAATAAACCGATAGCTACCCAAGTTAAATCTGGCGTCTGAATCTTATTCGATCACCTTGAATCCGACCAGGAGGATTCTACATCTGGCGACGAGGATAATTAAAAGTTTTATCTTGAAAATCAGAAGGAAAAAACATGGCAGTTAACTTAAATGTTGAACATATTCCGCAATTTGACATAGCGGGGGATGTCACTATAGCCTTGCACCAAGATGGCAGAGGTGGAAACGTGCGTTTGAATTCTACTTAGTCAGCAAAGGAGTCAGCGAAGATAAACAGAAACGAGCTTTACTGTTACATTCTGCCGGAATGGATATTTGGAAGGATGAAGGATATTTTCGAAACCTTACAGGATCCTGGGATAACGGGAACGGACACGGCGGGGGAGTACGAAAAGGCTATGAGGACCCTGGATGCACATTTCAAACCTCAAATGAAAGTCCCATACGAACGCCATGTGCTTCGGCAAATGCGTCAAAACGACACTGAAACGACTGATCAGTTCGTGGCAAGACTGGCTCGTCAAGCAGCAAATTGTGACTTTGGAACTACGCAAAAGGATCAAATCAGGGATCAACTGATCGATAAATGCAGTTCGTCGGAGTTACGTCGGAAATTGCTGGGGAAAGGAACTTCATTAAACCTGAAAAAAGCGCAAGAAATTGCCCGAGCAATGGAGGCAGTGAACATTCAATTTCGGCAAATGGAGAAATCCAACAGCGGCAGTTCGCAAAACGCTGAAACTAGTCACGTAAGCAGCATACGTGCAAAACAGAACAATAACAAACATCAACTTAGCTGGACTTTCCCCTGTAGTGGAATGTGGAGTTGACCTATATGCAAGAAGGAATTTATTCAGTTCCCTTTTCCAATCCCTTTTTTCTACATGTGCAACTTTAATTGCTTTAAGCAATGTCCGGTTCTGCCGTTCGACTTCTCCATTGGCTTGTGGCCATACAGGAGTCGTCCTGCGGTGATCTATGTCACACTCAACCAAGAACTAATAACAAACATCAACAAACAAATCGTAACGCGAACAGCAGACAAAACAAGAACCGACAAGGGAGTTGTTACTAGGGATGCACCAGATATCCGGTCCGGCCGGACTATCTGGCCGGATAGTGAGCAGTTATCCGGTTCCGGCCGGATATTTTTCAAAATCCGGCCGGATATTTTTCAAAATCTGGCCGGATCTTTTTTTAAATCTGGCCTGAATTATTCCTTAAAAAGGTGTTGGTATTAACTTAAATCAATGTAAACTATTTCCAAAAATTAATAAAAACATTGAAAGTAAGGAAAAATTAGGTTTCACATGTTTAATTTAATTTTCTGAATGGTCTGACCCACTGTTTCTAAAGATCAACCAAAATAATACAACTACTGTAATAATATGAAGCTATATACAACAAATACAGTTTGCAGTGAAATCATTTCTTGCAGCCTTCATCAGTTTAAAATCGTGCAGTTAAAATAGACCATTGATATACTTATCTGTCAAAATACTGTTCCATTGATTCTTTACTTTCCCATTATTGTTGGCATTCATGTTTTCTCTGAATTGTTATGTGTGAAACAATCTCTTATATGGTTAAATACGTCTGTTTTTTTTTAATTCAACAAAAACCACTTCATCTTAAAGTTCATTCTTAAACCTTAGAATAACTTTATTCACATCAAAAAAGATCAATTCCAGAGCTGACAATGAAAACAATTTCAAAAGTAACCTTTCTACAGTTATCACATAGAGAGACAATTATCTTAGTAAATAATTTAACAACATGTGACTGATCTAACAAAATGATTTCCATATTTCCATATTTATATCTTTTTCAGTTTTCAATCTATCATTCCTTAAATAATTTTATCTTTAAAATGATGTTGCAGAGCATGCAAGTCTTCTTCATATATACTGTAACGTTGCTATTTGGGAATGTAAACAAATTGAATTTCCCGCTTTGACTGTATGTTGAACATATTTTTGGAAATTGTGATGAAGGAAGAGAAGTTTTTCTCCAGTTTTCTTTAGCTCATTGCAACCTAGACTTCAATGACTGAAGTGGGTACCAAAAAATGAATTATAAAAGACAATTCTAAATCCAGATAGTAGTGTCATTACAACAATTAAGTAATGTTTTTATTCAGTATAAAGTATGAGATTTGTGAAATGTAGCTTTCCGTTTTAAAACAAACTTCATAGGTAGTATGCAGTATTTTTCCAGCAAACAAATTTACATACTGTATCAAGCTTGTCAACAATTATATTGTAGTTATTTTATTAAAGGATGTAGATTACACCACTTCAAGTCATATTTAATCTCATAAATGGGGTCTTAATATCAGCTTTATAATATTCGTCTACCTCACCTAAGATTTGCTCCTTGTTTCATACTTGTACTTGTTATTAATGATTTTGTTTTATGTAATGAAAAAAGCCGGTTCCGGCCGGATTTTATCCGGCCGGATTTCATGTACTATCCGGCAAAAAATGTTTATCCGGTGCATCCCTAGGTTGTTACCGCTGTGGGAGAGACGGACATTGTAACATACTATTGTAGATGCTAAGTTTTATTAGTATGCACCCAGAGAGGGAACAGCATGAGATATACACGTATAATAAACAACCCAGCTTACAGTCGATACTTTCTCATCTCTTTATTCTTATTATATGATCCAGACCGCAAGTCATTACATGGTGTCAGAAGTAAAGTACGATTTCGCTGATAATACATCCATATAAACATTCGGAAACTTTCCATAGAGGGAGAAATAAGGAAGATAAAATAGCCTCCAACGCACGTGGCTCACAGGTATCATACATAATGCAGTCATACCTATAGGCTTATCAATTTCGCGAATTAATGTGCAAACGTTAACTGTATAATATTGATTGCACAAGCTCACTAGGTGTACAGTTTGCAAACACTTAGGATCGAATAGGCCTAACCAAAATGCGTAAGCCCGATCGAACGTGAGTTGAATACATCACGTGTATGAACTATTGTCTCTTTTCATTCGGAACAATAGCAGTTGCTTCACAAACTCTAAACTAGCCCACTCAGCAAGGATAAAAGTTTTAAAGCGTTTACGTTTCATAGAAAGCAACTATTCAAAATGGAACACATACAGCCTCCAGCACCATTCAATTTTGATTCTCCAAATTTAGACATCGACTGGAAAAAGTGGACAACAGAACTAGAACTATACCTAGAATTGGCAATGGAGAAGAAAGATGAGACGCTGAAAACGAAAATGTGTAAATACTTGTTTGGTAGCAAAGGAAGGGACATATATATACGAAACTCTCAAGATAGACAAAGAACCGAAAGATAGAACGGTTAACGACATACTGAAAGCATTCGATGAATACTTTACCCCCAAAACAAGTGAAACTGTGGAACGGTATAAGTTCTTCTCACGAAATCAAGCTAGTGGCGAATCATTAGAACAGTATATCACTGCACTGAAAATTCTCGCCAAACATGCAACTTTGCCACCCTCCATGAGTCGCTAATTAGAGACAAAATCGTGTGTGGCATCACAGATTCATCGCTGAAAGAAAGACTCTTACGAGGAGATCTTACCCTCAAAATATGTGAAGACATTTGCAAGGCTTCAGAGCTCTGCAAAGACAGGATCAAAACGATTGAGAACCAGTCAACGATACATATGGTCAAGCAGAAATTTGAACAGCACAAGAAGAGAGAAAAGAGTCAGTCATCACACTACAAGAAGTGCAAGTACTGTGGGAGAAAACACCAGTGGGACAAACACAAATGTTCAGCATATGAACATGAATGCACATTATGCATGAAGTCAAACCATTTTGAATCTCAGTGCATGTCTAGGTCAGAAGCAAAGAAATATAGGCCTAAGACAAGTAAGAGTAAATACAAAAGAAAAGTGAATGTGGTTGAGGACTTCAGTAGCTCAGATAGTAAATCAAGTGCAACATCAGATTCTGATTATGAAGAAGTACAATCAGTAACACTTATTCCAGAGGTACCAGTAAGTAACTGTAAAGTATACAATGTAACGCAAGAGGGGAAACGTCACATATATGCATTTATGCTGGTCCAGTCAAAGAAAGTGTTGGTTCAATTAGATACAGGAGCAACCTGTAATATAATGCCAAGGTCAATAATTGATAAGCTGCACAAGAGCCAAGTAAAATCCACAAACCAGATGCTGTCGATGTACAATGG
>JAIPMN010198658.1:0-18964 GCA_020650975.1 Apostichopus californicus
TTAACTCGTTGAAACGCGGGTTCAAATTGCAGGGCTTATCTGCGGTTACAGTTTTAGCTCCACCTATGCTTGCTTGAAGCAAGACCGCGTTCGTGGGAACGGGCCTTAACAGGTGATGATTATATTGACTTTTTTTTTACAAGTGCGTCTATTACTAAGGTAGAGTGACCATCAATCATCAACTATTCACTCAAATGTAGGATATCTATTGAACTTAATTAAGTAATGTTACTAAACTAGACTTGAGAAAGTTGAATTGGGGGAAACTATCGTAACATTACATAACACAAATATGTCATTCCGGAGTTTTGAACGGGCGCCCTCTTTTATCCGTATGTTCAATAATGCTAACTTTTCAGTTACTCTACTGGCACTTCACTGGATCTTTGTATTAGCGAAGGATAATATTTTTTTCGATTCAAATTCTCAATTTCGATTTTCTCAAACTTACGATATTTGAATTTTGTTGGTCCACTGGGTCCTAGAGATGGGGATGCCTGATGGGAATGATGTCCCAACTAGAAGCCCGTGACATCGTACTTTGGACATTTCTGAAAATTGGTTTTGAAATATCGTTGTTATCATTGTTGTTATATACCTGGTAGACCAAACACATGAATGAGGAGGCAACATTATTATTCGCAGGCGCGTATCCAGGGGGGTCGTTTGAGGCGCGTGCCCCCCGGGTAAGAAAAAGAGGAGAGTAAAAAAAAGAGAAGAAAAAGGAGAAAAAGGGGGGAAAAAGAGGAGGAAGTAGGGGAAGGAAGGGAAAAGAAAAAGAAGAAAGAGGAAAAAAGGAGAAAAGGATGCACCTACCACTTCTTTGTTCCCATCTGCATGAAAACGCGCGCTCACAACCCTACGCCCCACCCCTCTCACCGCTTCCCGATGAGTACGAAACTTAATTAATGACCTTCGCCCGTAGTACCTAGACCTCTTGACAAAATCCGGCAACACACCACTTCATCGATAACAAGTGATTGGAATGTGTATTAGTAGCGTCTGGAGGTTGTACACTGACCTCCATGGAGTGTGACCACTCCCGTGTTTGCAATTTCCCAAGATCAGGCCCCGAAAAATCCAATGGGCACTGCATTGTATGGACATCTAGCAATATCTAGCGATATTTAGGGATGAAAATCCCAAGATCTTCCCCAAACTGAAGGCAGATAGAGAATCGAAGCCTTCAGTATGTAATGAACTTGAAACTCTGCGTCTTTCGAAATGAAAAGAATGTGGGGCGCAACTCCTATAGGCCCTATGCTTAGGTTTGATAACTGTATTTGTACAGTAGTCTCCATTATACTCCATACAGTAGGGAGAGGGGGGGGGGGGACTTGCCCACCCCTGGAAAATGAAAAAAAAAGTTAAACATTTGACATTTCAATGATTTCCCCCAACCAACAGTTCTCTAGTTATGTTCATTGCATACTGACCCATAATGCATTACTGAAATTATTGAAAGTCAAAATCCTAAGATATGAGATCTCAAAATAACCGATGTGTATATGCAACTTGAACGGGAAGTGTCTTTTCCGACGATCTAGGAGTATTTTGTGGCCTAAAAAGTGTCCATAGATGAAATTTTGTGCCACATTATGGGTATTTTTGGAAGTGAATTTATTCACGAGAATTTTGAATTTTCAAATTCTGAACAAATAATGGGCTTAAAATCTTGAAAAATGGTGCTTACGGGTATTGTGGGCCGCGACGTAGAATCACCTACAAAAAGCAATGGTCCACAGGAGATGCAATGAGGTCGAACAGGATGTGTGACTGGTGACAATCTTCAAAAAGGTTATGGATGAAAAAAAACTATTGGGAAACTCTTGGTTCTCAGGCAAAAGTGTACATTTGGTTGGTCGTTTCAAGCCCGAGAAGTGCATTTCCGGTGATCTGGGGGGTATCAAAACCCGAAATTTTCTGGTACGCTGCGCGCCAACCGATGGTGGCGCTCCGCTTAGATAGTAATTCGTGCCCCCCGGGTTAGAAAATCCTGGATACGCCGCTGATACGGGGGTCACTTAGTGGGCTAGGGTTTTCAATTGTACATGGACTTCCGTAAAGCTCTCATGGGACTGTATACGTGCGACTGATTGGTACATGAGCAGAAGAAAATGTATATGATTAGTGCAGTAGCTCATTATCTTATTGCTAAAGGTACGTCTTGCATCCTTGTACTAAGAAATGTACCTTGTTCCAACTGAAAAGCATTTATTAATTCCGCCTTAGAAGTTTCCTAACGTGTCTTTTCTTCCTTTCGCTTTCGATGGGGGGGGGGGGGTTGGGTGGGGGGGGGGGGGTCGGGGGCATTTCACATTCTCACATTTGGAAATATCAAGGCAGCCGTGCTGTTTGTAGTTTGTAACTACAGTCACGTGATACAACTCTGACACCTCTTACGTGCTGACAATAAAGTAAACAAATTGACAAACTGTCGAGGTTGTGAACCGTGACTGACAGGGTCATGTCGAATTCACTTCCTTATTAGTAGAAAAACCAACTTCCTTAAAACAGGGCTAGCGATTGAGAACAAGTAAGACTTTAATCCAAAAAGTTGGTCAAACATTTTCTGCTGAATGGTCTTGAATCACAATTTTATCGTTGCAGACGCGCCGTATGCTGGCTGTCCAGTGCAAACTGCTCCTGAGGAAGATTTTAACTCTTGCAGTCCTGAGCGATACATTATTATGGTTGTGCTATACTAATATACACCATGTTCACTAAAATCGATATTACGCCATGTTTCCTTTTCACGGTACTGCTGGCTTCCAATATGGTGAAACTAAGCAAAACCCAAGGTACGTTATTCAGGATTTACGCAGGAAAAGGAATGCAAAATTTGTGGATATGAGCCAGTCACAGCACGGGTATCAAGATGTAGGCTAGGCCTAGGTAAGGCTACGTACAGTATGCCGGTTGTGCGGTACTCTAGCTATTGTAGCCCAACGTTGAATATTAGAAAAAGCTTAGGCCTCTGACAAAACTTTTCTTGTACTGTAATATACAGCTATAGGTAACATATTTTGAAAGGCTTGTTTAGTGTTTCGTCCAATGCAATACACATGTCTTCCAAGTACATCATGTGGCATATAGACTAAAGCTATAAAGGCCTTGGAAGTTTTGGTCACCACAGAACTGTACATCAACATGTTTGTCTGTGCTTCCCATAGTAGGATGGCCAGATGTGGGCATTAGATCAATAAGCCTATACCCAGGAACTCAGTGCCTTGTCCTCGAGCCAACATCACTTCTCTCCAGATGCTTGAATGTCCTGCATTTCTCATGACTATAAAGATTAATTAAGCATATAGCCTTTTCTAAGCAATCGCAAAACTTTGGATATATTTGCGCAATATACTGCGGACATTTTTAAAAGTCTACTTCTATGTGTACTGTGTGCCTATTGGCTTTTGATTTGAATGTAGGCCCACATGTACACTTACTGTATATGTATATATGGAATGATATGTATGCTTAACACTGTGCAAACACACTTACCTTATGTAATATTACCGATGCGGTGAAACAATAAAAGTACAAATGGTAGGTGCTTAAATCGGTTCAGTACTATCTCCTGAATGGGCTACTAAACGTCATCAGTACAGGCTTGATAACTGCATGGTCTTCTAGTTCAATCGACCAATATCCATGTTATGCATCAAGGATTTGTGTTTGCAAACTTTGTGGTCATTTCCTCCAATGTGGGTATGTGATGGCGACTCCTTTTGATTACCAGATTGAGGTCCTTTGGGTGTAAGCAGATTCGCCATTGCCAGTTGGGTTTCTACATGCAAGACTTGATACCCAATATGTAGGTTCAGTCACCGTTGCTAGAATGTCTAGCCTAATCATCTATTCCTTGATCTGGTTTTCTATATGTATTGGGCAGCGTCTCATTTAAATGTTCCACACCATCAAACCGCTCGGGATATATGTCTTTTGCAAGTCAATTAATGGTATTGTTGATCCGGTGTCTTTATTGTTAGGTTGCAGTTTGAGTGTTACCAGTTTGAGTTGTACTGATGTGTCAAGACCTATGATAACAGGTTTGTCTGTTTCTACCACATAGAATTATACCCTCTTTTGTTGATTCACAATACTGACAGTCAATCGAACAGCTTCCTAAGTGGGCTATGTTAGTCAGTATTGGTGGGTACGTACCATCCGTCCCTATTTTGTCAGATAACATTTTGTGTGTAGAGGTAGTAAGTTACCTTCCGCCCCAGTGTCTACTTTGGCTATAAGTGTTGCCTTCCTTATCATATTTGGTTCGTTAATGTCTAAGTCTACTCGGACTTCCTGTCTGTCCTGGTTTCTTGTACCGATAAGGTCAATGCTTATCTCGTAAAATTTGATTTGGTCTTCATCAGTGAGTGTCATCCGTCCATGCCCTCGCTGACTGCATGTACCTTAGTAGTCCCCTCATGCTGCTGTCATTGGCCTTCTTGTCGGACCCTTTCTCTGAAGGACTGTCAGTCGAGAGCAGCAAACTTTCTCCCAGTTGTTGGGCTTGTCGCAATTTTGGTATGATGAGCATGAGGCGGGGCAATTTTGTCTGTTATGCTTCACCCTGCATTTGTCATGCGGCATATGGTTGCTACGGATAGCGTTGATGTTTACCTTCACATTGGTCAGCTCTACGATGTGAGTCAGTGTCGCTTTGTATGTTCTTGCTATATCTACAGCTATGTCTAGTGTCAGGGTGTCGTCCTTAGTCAATAAGGTTTTCTGGACCTTCTTATGTTTGGTGCCTTAGATGTGTAGTTCTATGAGTTTTTCCTCGAGGCTTTCACTACTAAGTTAACATTTCTTTGCTTGAATTTTACACTGCATCATAAAGTCATCAGTAGTCTCTGACTGCTGTTGTGTAAATTTCTATGCAAGGTGAACCTACTAAGTCTGAAGTTAGATTTAGTCTCAAAATGTTTTCTGAAGCGATCAAGGATTGTTGAGGGGTCTTTCCTATCTGGGTTGCTACGTTCCCAGGTGATGTATGCCTTCTTAGCCTATATCCATAGCAATCAATAAGTGGCTTTATCCTTTTTATCTTTTGGCAATAGTGCCTAGGAAAACAAGGTTGCAATATTGCTAGAAATTATTGAAGGCACTTGGGAGGTCTGTTGAGGACCAATTTATCGAGGGGGTGGGATACCTAATAATATGGCCATTGCACTGGAGTTGCACTTGAACAATACTAATAAGATTTAGGCATAATAAATGATAATGTTGTGAAACCTCATGGGCTATAACAACTGTGATCTTGAGTCTTCTTGACACTACTAAATAGAGTACAAAGTGTAAGACAATAGAATCCTTTAGTTAGACTTTGGCCTATATATGCTTACAATAGCTGTTAATATGTATACGTTACTATAAATCGCATTAAACGTACGTAGGTATAGGTCTATAATAATGCATCAAGAAAGTTTACCATTATCTATTTTCTTGACAGTATATCAACTGAAATAATCCTTCAGGAGGAGAAATGAAAGTTTTTCACTCACACAGGACTGCGATATTCAATACAAATCACAGTAATAATACCTTACTAATATTAAGTATTGTGTCATGTGGTGGAACTTAGAGTTGAATAATATGAGGGCATTAGCCAGGTCCATAAATAATTTACAAAAAACAAAGCTTAAAATGAAGACATCCGGCCGGCCCTGGTAATACAGAAAGTCCATTGAAAGGGCAAAGTATTTCCAGTATTTGGGTTATCAGTCTCCTCTGGTCATGTTTCACATTCCTCTCTTTGCACATGGTACCTTTCTATGGTCTAGTGTAGTGGAGGGGATATTCAAGACATGTCTTGATAGGTCGTATCGTTCCGTACTGCTGTGGTTCTGCCATTAGTACTGGCCGTGTTCTCATACTCAGTAATGTTATTAGTGAAGAAAAGTTTGCGCCCAGGGACACAAGCCCCCGAAAAAGTTTGCGTCCAGTAAAAAAAGCTTGCGTCCTGATCGAAACCAATAACATTTATCGTATGACCTACTGTTACTAATACTACTGTAGTATCACAGCCTATACTTTATGAATGTTATACACAATATATAGGGCAGAAATGCTCAGTGCCTTAGCTTCGCTATTTTTCAGGGGAAGCCCGCCCCACCTTTTGACCACCCTGCCGTTTCAACCAATTTTTACCCCCAGTCCCCCCTACTTCATCCGCCCTTCTACTTCCCTACTCGCCAACTCCGTAGTAGCTCCGTGCTTTGACCTTGCAGCGATTCCAACAACCAACTCTTCAAAAATCCCAGTAACTACAGTGTGCATATATCTCTCTCGCTAAATTCCAGTTCACTGTACTACTGCATGTACATGCCTGTTCGAGCTTCATTTTCAACTACACATGTGCAAATCCTTAAAATCTGATCCAGCATTTATCCTGGGCTCTTTGCAAGCAATGATCTATACGAAGATTACGGTAGGTCTATGTGAATAGCTTTTACGCAATGTAGATTTAAAAAAAAAATCAGTTCAATGTTCTAAAGTACACTTACAGTAGTTTACACACGAATGTTGCGCCAAAATAACATTTACTGACTACACATGGTTAATTGGACCGCAAAAAATGTTTGCAACAGAAACTACTGATGGTAAGATCAGAATGCACATTTTACATTAATAGCAACTCTTAATACAGAGAGAAGAAACATACTGTGAGCTGAAATATCCTGTTCAGGATCAGAGATGTTAGCTTCCCACAAAGTTCATAGATTGTTTCCACTCATTAACATTTTCTGATCAAAACAATGATTCAAATATTACGTGATTGTCTCAGAAACAATGCAAGTTCATCTTCGTTGTCAAAAGGTATACTTACTGTTTGTGACAAGGCCTAACGTTATGATATTGGAGTGCACACACATGATAGCCTATACCTCAAACTTCACTATCTCTACACAGGGGAAAGTAACTTGCAAGTAATTGTTGTTAAACAACATACGCCGTGTTCATTGAGCACTACAGATGCAAGAATATTCACAGACAATGGGTGGGGACTATTAACCAATCAAATCATGGGAAATTTGGAAAAGCATCATTGTCTATTTTTAGCATCAAAATCTCTGTAATGGGGTGTAGTTAACCCTGTACCTTGCGGTTGATTGTTATGATATATATATTATCAAACAAATTCAATGATCTGTAGGAGTAGGAGAACTTTTGGTTCTTGTAACAAGAAGTTGTGGTTTTTTTAAAAGAAATAATGAAAGATGTTCATTCAAAAATGTGTTTTGTTATGTTTTCCGTTGACCTAGTTGTGAGTGTGCATACTAAAAAAAAAAGTTTGCGTCCGCCGGACACAAGCAATTTGAAGATTTTGCGTCCCGGGCCAAAACATTGCGTCCCGGACGCAGAATCCTGCGTTCAAAACAATGCTGCATACTACAAATATAAATACAGATTTACGTTCTGTGTATGTGGCTCTACCATCTTGTCGTTCTTCGAAGTGTTTTTACGGTTTCAGTTTAATAAAAAATCATGTGTGCGAAGCAATCAGAGCCACCGCTGCCACCATGTAATATTACCGATGCGGTGAAATAATAGAGGTACAGAAAGAACCCTCATGACACCTCAAGGCTTTGCTTATGGTTCAACTATAAGATCATGTTTATTAATTGTCGTTGAGGTGACGAGGTGAATCTAACGTAATGGATAGTGAGGGTGTAAAACATGCTTGATCTTAGTAATACAGTGAAAACTTGAAAGCAGTGTGATGTGACAAACAATAAATAAACAATGACACAGGCTGTCCTGAAATGACCATTGACCTAAACAACAGGCTCCTTGTACTAAATGTGTTACATCAGCAACTCAATAGGACATTAGGACATAGAATATTGTGTAAAACATGGTTTTCGCAATTTCACTCCTGGTGATCTCAACAACCATTGACCTCAACATTAGGTGTCTTGTACTCAATGTGGTACAATTACATGCCAAATATGCGATCTGTCCAAGCTTCCCTTTCGATATTATGTTTTAGAAGGTGCGGTAGTGTAGAGAGACAGGTAAGAGAGGAGTGAAGTAAATATTTGGTGTTTGTTGACTTCAAATGACCTTTGACCTCCACCAAAAAGCATAATAGGCTAATATATGGTACATTTATGTACCAAAAAAGAGATCTGTCAAAGGTTCCATTCTTGCATTATCATGTTAACAAGATATCACAATTTGACCTCTGATGACCCCAAATGACCTTTGACCACCAAAAATAATGTGCTTCTTGTACTCAGTGTGGTACTTCTACACACTAAATATGAGGTCTGCCCAAGTTTTCTTTCTTGAGATATCGTGTTTATATGGTTTTCACAATTTGACCCTTGGTGACCTCAAATGACCTTGACCTCCACCAAAAACTATAGGCTTCTTGTACTCAATGTGGTTCATATGCATATAAGAGAGGGGTCTAAGGGGAGGGTGTGTCCCTGTCCCCTTTGAGTATTTTGTGTGGGCTTAACAGTACTTACTCAAAATGTCAAGTCAAGTTTATTTTGAAAAATTTCCTTTCTTGTATATAAATTTTAATAAAATTGAAGGCCTAGGCCTACTTGTACCAGGTGCCACGTAAAAGCACTGTGTCACTGCAGTGTTAGTTTGCAAAGGCTACAGTTGGCGAAGTACATGTGTGATAACAGCAGTAAAAGGAGATCAGTGATGCTCTTGCACGTTCGATCTCTGTTATTGCACTGAGATGCCTGTTATTTGTGAGCCTATACCGATGGAGTACAATACATTTTAACAATGTTGAATTGATGTAGCCAACTTCAGAACTTACACTAAACTTACGCTATACGTACACTCGACCAAATTTTTATTTTTTTTACAACGTTATTATTAATATCTTGGGATATTTAAACATTCTAGGACATTTTGTCAAATCAGGGACATGTTCTTTGACTGACCCCTCCCTCATGCAAACAAAGGGGACAGTGTTACATTTTGGTTAACCAAAGGGCAATTTATGGTAGCACTGACTCAGCAAACAAAACATTCCAACCACCATTAATCTACATTAATCTAAGAACATTGACACTTACACTTTATCCATTGGAAGTCTTCTCCCAATTGTATACATATCAAATCATAGTGCTAACAATACATTGATGTCTGGCAGTAAGTTCACAATCAACTCAGTGCAGGGACACCATATCAGCAAGGCGTGCGATAATTCAATCGGAAGTCTTCCCCTGGATGTAAATAGGAATATATATGTACGGTAACGATCTTTCCTAGGCAACCACATCTCCGCATGAATTGTACCAACGCCTACAGAATCTCAACAGACAGTACAACTCCCCAGAGCTCATAAAGGTACAACATACGCGTCAACAGTATCTCTTTGGTTAGTCGCTGATGAACAGTCTCACCTCCATACCAGTTGCACTAACGCGTACAGTAATTGGACATATCTATTTATGTTTGTGGCCTAAATCATAAGCGTGCCTATATATACGATCTCTTCCCCTTATGGATAACACTAATGTGTACATGTGTACAGTAACTGGATAGGAAGTTTATCTCCCCAGCGCTTGTAAATACAAAGAGCGCACATGCTAACAAGATGTCAGTGACTGGTCGTCGATGCACGATCACTCATCTGTACGGAGGCACTTGGTACAGTAACTGGATAGGAATTCCCCTCTCACTGAAGCTTGCATGTGTATATTGTAAACGTCATTGGCATGTAACTGCCTGACCGTCTCTATACGGGAGGAATACTAATGCGTATTCAAATGCAGTAGGAAGTCACTCTCGTCCCTTGTGGATATAAAAATAACTTAAAGATAAACACTCTAAGCGCTTAAAATATAACAGCGGCCAGTGGTTGCTATACAATAATATCAACACCCTGATAAAAACCGGGCAACCTCATAGACTCACCACAACGGTCCCGTGGATGGGTATGGCCTGGTCTTCTAAAAATCTTCCCTAAAACCAGAGCATCCAAAGTTGGTAATTCTAGAAGCAGCTGTATTCTGTTGAACTGATCGGTTGCAGTCAGTTGAAGCTTTTATATACACCCGGCCCTCTGTCACGTATTCCCTCTTTCTTACTTTGGATGTTGCAAGACGTTGTTTACCACTGCCATGGTTGCTACCCTAGAGCGGCAAATCCCTTTTATCTGTCCTACTGCTCTTGCCATCCCAGCCATTGTCTCTGCCTTTGATCAGACCGTCGCTTGTGGTAGAAGCTAAGTCTTCACGAAACGTTCTTCGGTACTGCTTTTGAAGACTGAAAAGGGTGGTGCTGCGCCGATGTTCCATTGTAGTGGTCAAGTACACCCAAATATATATTAACGAGTGCTTGTAGTATGAAAATATGTTCTATCATTTTATTTGGGGATGATCGTGAAACCAGGCTAAGCAGTCACTAATATAGTGCAGTGAAAGCGCAATGATTTAGGCGAGTAGAAAAGATATACGCAAGCCATTTGTCATTACTTTAATCTCTTGAGATTGTTTTCCATGGTACAGAATTTTATCTTCTGTGCATTTTGAATTTGTCTTCGTCTGATTTTTGATGATAAAATAACTTATTATTTATATTACTTCTCCATTCAAAACTTGTACAACCTTAGTGCGTAAACATAATCAATGAACTTAAGTGCGGGGAATTCCAAAGAATTGCAATCAGCACATTCTTCATTCTTAAATTTGCACAATAACTAATACAGAAATGATATAACACCACTTTATGTGCATGCCTAATATCATGTGCTGCAACCATTCAGTTACAGCAGTGCTTGGTAGAAATACACACTCTTACAACAAAAACAAATATTGTGTATTTATGGTTCTCCACAGGGCAATGGCTGCTTTCTTCTCTTCTCTAGAATGGTGAAACTTTGTTATGGTACGTTCCATGTACTGCACACAGTATCACATTGTGAGTGTGTGGTTTGACAATGCATGAACCAGACAAATCACTCACTATGAATTGTAAATATTCATTGTGACGATTTCGTCATTGCATAATTCTCTTTTGTTTGTGGTTGATTCACTGTGCACAGTATCCTCCCCCCCCCCCTCCATTCATTCTCGAAGGAGGTCATTAAAACCGGAGATATTTACCAGTGGATATAGTGACATTAGAAGTAATGAAACCTAGCATCTTGGAGGTTGTGGGTTGTAGCCCTGGCCATTGAGAGTAATGTGGGTTGTATTCCAGCCTCCAGGAGAAATCCATTGCTTCCCCACATGAAATGGTCTTCCAAAATCTTAAATGAGCTTATAAACTGTAAACTGTAGCCACTTGATGTAAAGTTAAATTTATAAGCTACTCAGCTTCTATCACATGCTTGTGTGGCTGCCCTGTGAGGATGTAAAGTAGCTGAATTCCAGGCCAATAATTTTTTTTTTTCATTATTTTACTCAGGAACCACATTTTGCTTGTTATTCATTATTGCTCATAGAAGACTAGCAGCACACCACAAAGGGAATTAGTAAAAACATATTACCCCAGGCTTATGCCACCATAATGTCCAGAATAGGGAACATTGAAGATAATTTGAAGCAAGGTTGAGAAATATGTTAAAATCTGAAGATTTTGCTGCATACTTCATCTCTAGGGTTTAGGGTCATTAAGCTAAATTTACTATTCATTGTTGCTAAACTTCATGTTTTGCTTGTGTTGTTAGCTTTGATATTGTAAGTACTATAGTGTCAGCACTTCGTGAAACTTTTATCTTAGTTTTAGCAGTCCGAAAAGTTCAATATAATATGTGTCAAGGAAGCAAGTGATTGTGGTATATGAGAGCTGATAAATACCATTAATTACAAATCATAAGTCAGTTTGACTGGTAAGATCAAGGATTCAGTTAAGAGCAAGTCCTCTATTCAGCTGTGAGTGCTTATCTTTTCAAAACCTAATCTAGATTGACATCTTATAGGTGGCTTACCTTGTTATAATGTTTTACTTTTCTCACCTCACTGATACACCATTTACCAGAATAACATTTGAAATTCATCAGTATTACTGTCGACATTGATTCACATTTAGGCAAATCAATCCTTGCAACTAAATAAACTCACTTACATTGTGACTATGTGAATAGTAATAATACCTGTGTGTTTTATCATGTACAGTACCAATGTAGGTCCCCACTCAAAAAGTACTGCTTCTGATACCTGGGCTCTTTGTAAGAGGAGAAGCCTAGATAGATACATCCACACTGCTTTGATTTGAGCACTCTCAACATTGTTCTTTAACATTTCTTTTCTGTATTTTGCTTATTTGATGTTTGTCTTATATAGCATAATTTCACTTTCTTTATTATTTAGCCTGTCAACCGTCACCATGTCAGTATGGAGGGACCTGCTTCAATAATAATGAATGTTTCTGTCCACCAGGACTTACAGGATCAACATGTACCAATGGTAAGTAACATACAATTGTGAGAAGGAGTGTATGTTGTTCAATATAACCTACATAATGGGCTGAGGTTAAATTTTGTTGCTCAAGGATACTTTAATATTAAGTTTGATGTAGAGTTCAATCATATAACAGTAGCATGCAGTGGTTTCTTATATGTAACAACTTTGTATATTAAGGAAAGTAACAAAAAGATGTGGAAGCATATCTAGGTAGAGAATTCCAATTGCTTTATGTTGTAATAAGAGCTAGATATGTGTCTAGATCAGCACTGTCATGCAGGAACAAAATATGCACACAGTCATGTGCTAAATTCTCTAATGAATTGCGTAAAACATCCTTCTTGTATCCTAACTTAGAGATGAATTTAATAAACACAGCAAACAATATTCATTGTTAATCCTACCACAGAAGGTAACATAGAAACATGAAAAATTAAGTGCCAGGGAGGGATGGTAAAGATTTCGTTTTGTGGTACCATGACAAATTGATTTTCTAACAACTCTTTCATGCTTTCCACAACATCAGATATAACATTCAGTGTCTGGATCAGTATTATTGATTCCTAAGTCTGTTATAATTTGAAAATATGTAGTGATTGAATCAAGTTAAACTTTTATTCTCTGCTTTGTTCTTTCTGACAGTTTCTCTAGTCTTTAATATTATACAGATGATGTTAAGATGTACCTCATAATTTGATTGTTTCATGTTGTCTCTGTTTCTTTCAGTTGACTGTGATAACTACCCTTGCCTCAATGGAGGTACTTGTTCCAGAGGTTTGATACAAAACCAAGATACCTGTCAATGCCCAGATGGATTTGTACTTCCATTTTGTACAACAAGTGAGATATAACACATTGCTGTTATTCAGTAGTATTAAAAAAAGTATTATATGATAGTTTCATCATATACATCACAAGAATTTTCATTGACTTTACATGAACTTCCAACTGATTCCATACCTTAACTACTTACATTGTTGTAGTTTGTTTTCAGTACATGCTGCATAGGTTTACAAATTGCCAATGTTTGTAAATTAGCTTTGGCTTTACCATTTAAATTAGCTAGGGCTCAATGAAGATGTAATGGGCTTTACAATGTCTGGAATTTAGTGACTCACTGAAGCACGGTTATCCTTTATACAGGTTAACTCACTTGTGTCAGTATTTTATTTTTAAGTTATTGAAGATATTACAGACACTCAATTGTAATATTCTGTCCTAAATTACTGGATTGAGCATGCCTTTACGTTATAGACAAATTTGCAATTAAACCAAAAAAGAATTATGGCTGTAGTATATATATATATGCTAAAAGCTTGCAAACCTGCTACTTTAATTGTACTGAGTAAACTAACAGCAGGTCACTCTTCCATGAAATATCATTCATGAAAGAAATAAAAAATTGGTAGCAATGTGTTCAGGTACTGCAAAAAACCTGTGTATATAAAAATGTTAAAATATGCACCACAAGATGATTGCAATGTTAAGAACTATCGTTTGTTGTTATAACTGTCATTATTTTGGAAACATGTATTCAGGTGAATATACACACTAGGCATATATGATCCTGTTATCATTTCTACTTGATTAACATTTATCAACTTTTGTAATAACTTGCTTCAGTATATTTTCTAAATAAAGTATGAGGAAGGGGAAATCATTGTCTATGAAAACTGCTTTGAGCATATAAACCAATCTAAATATCAAAGGAAGTCAGTATGGAATTGACAAAAATATCTTTCTTGTAGCTATTTGTTGATGTGAAGTATCATTGTGGTTTATAACTAAGATCTATATAAATATACTGTGCATTCTAATGCATGTTGACATTTGTTGTAATTGAATCCATATGATGTATTATTCTCCCAATAGGTTGTTTCATTAATTCCTGTCAGAATGGAGGTATCTGTAGTAATGGTGTGTGTTCCTGTAGTCAAGGATTTACAGGTCCAACATGTCAGAGTGGTTAGTATTATTAAATCCATTATAAGTATTCAGTATCACTTAAAGAGCATTTCCAAGATTAACATTAGTATTTCTGATATTACTTAGTATTATGATATATTAATGTCCAAATTTTATTCCTAATGATGGAAATACTACCCAAGAGGCAAACAGTACAAAAAGTAATGACCCTGTCCAAATAGAGTATGGCTGGTCCACCAGTTTGCAATTTATGATACATTGCATACATCTTTCTCCTTTTTCATTTTTATCCAACATGATAAAAGGGAGAAATGCTTCATGTGTATAATTCTGATATAATTTGTACCATCCAAACTTAGAAAACAAGTTCCAACCAGCAATTTCTTCAATGTTTAATTATATGCTGTATGCATCTATGTATGTGTGCCAGGGAATATGTACAATGCCTTGCTGGAGAAATGTTATCTCAAAGGGAAACTTGGATGGATATCAAAGTTGATTGTGAATGCCTCATGTTTAGGTCAAGCTCAGACTCATTTCAAAGTATCAATCAATTTGAGTCTTTTTAACAAAATTTTATCCTATCAAATCTAAGATCATGTTTGATATTAAGTACAGCAAACCATTGACTGAGATATTGCAATGCAGGTAGAAGTATAAACCAATAGTAAGAAAACAGCTTCTTTTAGCAGATTTATCTATCAACTTAAGGAGAATATATGTAAATCAAAGCCCACAACAATTTGAAAGATACATCTGCTATAGTTTATGGTTCAATATCACACAAACATTTTTAAGAACCTTTTTTTTGTGGAACAACAAATTTCTGTTTTACATGCCAAGTCCCTTTGATATTTACTTACTCCAAAGTTGTTACTTATGCATATTTCATGATTGTCATATTTATTGTTCTAACATTGTGTGAAGCACATTTTGTGTTGAGCTCAGGTTTGAGTCTCCTCAAAATGAGCAGACCTCAGTAAACTTTATAGTAAAGTTGCAGTAAAAAAATGTTCCTTATCATTCGTACTAAGCAATGAGGAAAGTATTTGACAAAGGTGTATCAATATGAATACCCCCCAACCACCCAAAGAAAAGGTTCGGAAATTAAATGGGTACTCACTGTTCAGCCACCTGCAAAAATCACTGCTTGTGAATGTGTGTACAGGTTTAATAGGTGTGATGAATTTTAGTTGCATTAAGAATAAATTCATACTTTTTGGTGGAGTTACCGTAGTGTCAAGATATGTTCCATTTATTATGTTACGTAAATAGGCATGTTCGTTAATCGTCTCACCTTGCAGCAATTGCAGTATTTCTCAGTCCATTAGTGCAGTCAGTTACAGAGGGGAATGTTGGTGATGATACAAGTGTCCAGATACATGTTTGCAGACAACCATCCACCGTGACAACGACTGTTTCAGGTTAGATTTGAATCCTAACATTGTAATTGCATTAACTTCAAAAGTAAATTATTGATGAACTCATATTTGATATATGGATCCACCTTAGTAGGTACAAGAACAATTTCGTTTTACATATAGGTCAAAGGACATTTGAGATCACCAGAGAACAAAGTCTGACAACCTTGTCAACACTATAACTTGAAAAGTACATGGTGGTTCAACTTCATAGTTACTTGTTAGGTTTGTACAAGAAGCACATTTTTTCTGTTGAGGACAACGGTTATGAGATCAAACTCAATAATTCCAAAAGCAAATCATATTGTGATTCCAACTTAGTGAATATATGAACCTATTGATTTCTACATAGGTCAACAGAGGTCAATAGAGGACAAAGTCTGAACAACTGGTTAACACTATAACCAAAACGTGTTTGGTGGTTACTTGTTACTTCTAGATCAATAGTTAATTTGCACAAGTTTTCTATGGAGGTTTAATAGTAACAGAGGTCAAAACCTGAAACCCTTGTAGAATCAATAACTTCAAAAGCAAACCTTGGATTAAATTCAGAGAGCACAAGAATGCTGACTTTTTTTTGTAGAGGTCAAAGTTTAACAGAGGTTAACAAGTTTAATAACCTACTGAACACAATGCCTCTAAAAGCAAAGCTTGGATGAAATTTATGTAATACTTAGCAAATCACCCTTCATAAGTACACATATAAAATGGAGGTGAACATTTACTTTGAGGTCACCAGAGATCAAAACTCTGAACAGTAAATGGTATAATATAGAAAGAAAGCTTGGATGAAATTTATACATTGTGTGTAATTTCACTTAGTGAGTAACAGAATGCTATATTGTTATCTGTGGAGGTGTATGTTAATTTTAGGCCAAACTGAACATGTACAATATTACAATGAAGTGTTTACATAAAAGTTGGCAAGGAGTCACTAAGCCAGTTGGTCTTCTGTTGTTATTCCTTGTTGGAGGCAGAATGAATCCATGTAGTGATGATTTGTAAATTAAATATGTGGATGACCATTAGTGTGTTCCAAAGTGTGAAATTAAAGCTTATAGACTGGATAACTCCAAACTTAAAGTACATGGATCCACCATTAATGCATACAACATTCCTTTTAATTTTTTGGTGGAGGTCAAAGTTTGTTTGACGTCAAAAGAGATCAAAGTCTTTTAACCTTGATAACTCAATAGATTGAAGCTGAGATATCTTTATACTTGATATTTAGGTCCACCTGGGTGCAAGTATCGTACTGGTAACAATATTTTGTATGTTAAATGTTTTGATATCAAGTGTAGCAAGGAATCACTACCCCTTTCGGCTTTCCCCAAGGGGAAAAGTTGAATTGACTTGTGACTGTGACATGCTTTTTCACCATAGGTTTTCAATACATAAAAGATCATGTTTATCTTAGCTCGGCTGTTGGTGGTCATAGTGGATTTGGCAATGATGACAGCAAGAAAATAATTTGGAAACAATTGGTAGCCACGGCTTAGAGGTGCAGTGAGGTTCCTCCCCAATGCATAGCTACTTGTACTAAAGTAATTGTTACAGGAAACTGAATTGTTTGGGAGAACATAGCCAACTGGTACTCGGTTCCCACCAGGTGGCTCCTAGACACATCATAAAGCCTGTGAACCAGGCATTTCTTGTCAAAAAAAGTGGCTTCTTGACCTCAACATTTTTCACCCCTTGACATGGGTAAAAGGTAAAATTTACGGTAGACCAAGCAGCCGATAAACTTACTTGTGGGTGTATGCATCTGTGACACTTGCTTGGATCCACAGTAATACAGTAACGGAGTGATTTGATGTTTGTCATACTTGCTACGTAGATGTATGATAGTGAGGTTATTGGGACAAATCTTTACATTGCAGTAACTCCAAAACCTCAAGTCGGATAGTAACCAAACATAGTATACAGTTGTTGCTGAATAGTTGGCACATGTAGGTCTAATGCGTTTGGGACTATCTGGGGCCCCCAAAAATTCCAGGCCAATTGTTTGGCTTGGTATGCCCAAATTTGATTTATACCTCAAGCTGATTTTGGGACAAATTCTGCAACCGTAAGTTGGACTGTGGCCAAACTTGGTATAGCCTACAGTTGTTGATAAATAGCTGGTACACATAGAGTAGACTTATGCATTGATCTGGAGGCATTTACACTTGAGTCATACTCTGATCCTCCCCTGCTATTCACCGGATGTTGGTAAAAAATCAGATTGGAAATGAGTCATGCGCAACCGCGGATCGCGTAGTACGTATACTCCAAAACTTTCATTGTCATGGTGTATAGCGTTAGGGTGACAATAATCCCCTATGTGTGGCCCACACGCATTCAATCAGTGTAGGAATTGGCACATGCAAGATACAGGACTGGAATTTCACGCGAGAATGCATGTGATGTATTGTAGTCACCAGACCAGATCTCAGGTCACTATTGTCTAGTTTAACTTGTCTTGACCATCCCTGCATGAAATCTCTGAGCCAATGAGTGAGCCATGGCTCATCGATGAAGTTACACAGGTCATTTAGTAGACGATTGAGCAGGACTGTGTTGAATGCACTTGAAAAGTCCAGAAATAGGACTTTAGATATTGTCGTCTGTTTACAGTTTAGCCCAGACACTATGCCATGGACAAGGGTGAGGATTGCATCAGTGCACGAGATACCTTTTCTGTACGTAAACTGATTTGGATCACCATGCTCATCAATGGATTGTGTGACATACGAAAGTAATAACTTTTGCATACAATTGAACCCTATGCTTGATATATCAATTGGGCGATAATCATTTACTGAAGCAGGGCTGCCAATTTTGGGCACAGGAGTAGTTTTGGCATGTTTCCAGTCAGATGGAATAATACTCTGTTTGATACTTTCATTGAAAATGACTGTGAAAATGTCAGCAATTTCATTTGAGCAATATTTAAAAACCCACCAGGGAATGTTATCAATACCTGATGCGACACCTCGCTTTACAAGTCCAAACTGTCTTTTAACCTGATCTCGTTCTATTTCAGGAGTGTCATTGACAGAGCGGAGCGGTAAGTTCAGAGTAATGTCCTTTATAACCGCACTGTTGAATCGGCCGAAGTGGGTGTCTAGCTCAGATCCAAGCTCCCTCGATATGGTGACCTTGTTATCATTTTTGTGAGGATTCCGCACTGATTTTAGAAAGTTCCATAATGACGTGGAATCCGTAGCTATCCTCTCGAAGTGTTCACTC
>JAIPMN010198782.1:0-10635 GCA_020650975.1 Apostichopus californicus
TCATGTTTGAAACATAAATCAAGGCAATTGCGTAAATTTTGAAAATTGCTAGTATTATGTTTGCTAGTTGACGATAACTTTCCTTAAATCATGCGGCTAAATATAGGTGCTAACTTGAGTATAACTAGGCTAGGTCAGGCCCCTATAAGCTAGGCAACTATAACGTTAGGATATGTCTAACGTTAGTAATTGTACCATGTGGTATAACTAGTACTGCCGGTTTGTTAGGCCTAGCCTATACTATAGTCCTAAGTCACTAGCCTATATTTAAAGTTTCTGTTAAATTCAAATATTTATGATAAAGAGCACGTTTACAATCAATTATAATGTTATAAGTATGTGTCAATAATATAAAGATACTGCAAGATCACAAAGGAGGGAACTTAGCCGCGGTAATAATTTAAAATTGTTGGCAAAATCGGTTACAAATGCGATTTTCTGCGAAGCTTCTGTTGGCATATGTGGTTTGCGGATTCGGAATTTATAAATTTAGCGCTAACGCAAGGGACAAATGTCAAAGTTCAAATTTAGTCGGATCATACTATTTTGCACTAGGAAGGCATTTTGTCTACCAATTGTTCATATCGACGAAAAAAGTATAACATATTTTGTTTCAAATTCATTATATAGGAAATATTTCATATTTTGAATCATTGCGGTACAAAAATGTAATCGTTTAATCATAACTGTGATAAATATGACAAAGATTTATTTTACACCCCTCATAAGTTGGCTAATTAGGCATTTTCAATATATTACGATACGGTTACTGCTTACGAACTTACATTATAATATTCTTGATAATTACGCCTAAAATAAAAGCAGTCAACATAGTCCAAACCCAGTTGGGCCAGTGTGAAACCTAGTTCAACCCCAACAGGGCAAGTTCACCAGTCAACATAGTTCAAACCTAGTTGAAGCCCAACTGGATCAGTTCAAACATAGTTCAAACTCAGTTGGGCCTGAACAAACCCAGTTGAACATTGTGTATACCCAGTTCAGCATAGCCCAGTTGGAACCCAGTAAGACCCAGTTAAACACAGTTAAACATAGTAGGCCCTAGTAGAACCTACTTGATTTTTTAACTGGGTTCTACTGCAATTTCTACCAGGGTAGTGTACGGCACGGCACAGCACAGGAAACGCCGGTCCCCATCTACGTAGGATTGATGACGCATGCTTCCACACGCAATCGAGAATTGGTTGACCGACTTTCTCACCTGGGAATGAGCTTATCTTACGACCGTGCTCTTCGTCTCTCATCACAGATGAGGAGCAGTACCTGCAAGCTGTATCGGAGTGAAGTATTCACAACTGCTGCTGTGGACAACATTGACTATAATCCCAGTTTAACAACATCCAAATAGTCCTTCCATGGCACTGGTATTTCCAGCTTCCAAACTTTGAGGGTGAAGGAACTGATGGAAGCATAGTCCTTGAGGAGCAATTGGAAAATGCGGTCTCCAAATCAGTGGAGTATTTGCCACGTTTCTACTCTGATGTCCCTCCTGTCGCCAGCAGCGTGAAGAATCAAACGTTACCAGCTACCAGTGTTGCATCCCTGAAGAGAAACGAATTCGAGCAACACGCTGAGGAAGAATATTCCTGGCTTGATCACACTCGTTGTGTCCTCGACCTGCCAACCAGTGAAGCTGAGGGGACTGAAAATATCTCATGGGCTGCCTACTACCACTGTTCCTGGAGAGTGCCCACACGGTGGCGATTATTAAACACTCCATGGACATGATCCGGAAGGCTGTGGACCATCTGAACCCAGAGCAGTCACCGGTAATTGAATTAGATCAACCATTGTATGCCCTGGCAAAACAAATCCAGTGGAAATGGCCCGATGAATATGAAGAGGCGAAGTTTGTAATGTTCGGTGGTCTCCACATCGAGATGGCTGCTCTCAAGACGCTCGGCGACTGGTTACAAGGTAGTGGATGGGTTGAGGCACTGGTAGATGCGGATATCACGACCCCAGGTACTGCTGACTCTTTTTTGCGAGCATTGCATCTTTCCCGTACGAGACGATCCAACCAAGTAAATGTTTCGGCCTTGTACATTCTTAAACGCCGTGCCTATGACCTGCATTGTAAGACAACGCTGGAAAATGGTGATGGCATAGTGGAGTTCGCAATGGTGCAAGCAAAGGGAACAATCGTGCCCCCACTTCCAGTACTGGGCAACTCTGATGGAGTTGGAGCTATGCATACTAGTGTTTTGTCCGTTCACTGCGGATTGGAGCCTTCTCAATGTACCTAGATGCATTAACGGAGCTCGCAACCTGGTTCCATGCCTTAGATCACATCAACTATGCAAGGTGGATCCCCGTTCATCTCATGCATATGGCAGATCTACAAGTAAAACATCCTGAAGTTCACAAGGAGTCCACTGTTGGGCACTTCACAGTACGGAAGACGAAGAAGACATTCTCTGCTATTCCCACCGACCAGGCACATGAACAAAACAATGCATACATCAAGGAGGACGATGGAGCTGTTGGTCTCACTAACAATCCGAAGGCACTCCCTTTGGTGGATCGTAGCGGGGCCTGAGGTTGCAAGAGTGGTACAAGAGTTCCATGATGAAGAGCCCTACAAGAAGGACCAAGCTGACACGCGTCATCACGACCAGACACCGAGTGTTCAGTCATCATTCGCAAAAGATGTTCGATCCCTTGTATCTGTGATTCATGACTTCGGCAATCCCTTCGAGGAACTGAGCACTGACCTCCTAGTACTCGATACGAAGGAGATTGCAGACCATGCTGCAGTGGAGACTGAAAACTGCCAAACGAATCGGACAAGATCAGTTGTACAGGTTCAGCAGAGAATGTTTCATAGATAGATCGAAACCCATCACTGATCCAATACATCGCAACAACCTGAGGCTATTCAAGGGTTCAACTGAAGCAGTCCGCAGCAAGGACAAACAACAGGTAGCTTCACTCAAATCAGACGTGGCCCTATTCTCACAGCTGTACATAAGTTGCCAGAACAGAAATGGGAATCTCGAAGAGTTCTTTCGCCACGAGAACCAGACATGTCCCCCAGCCTTATCTGACTCAGGAAATCTCCATCTGGGTTCAAAGAGCGATCTCCTGGTATGCTTGGAAGAATTATCCGAGTCACAAGAGGAGACTCCATTGGCAAGCAGCATCGTCCTTCATGGATCACTGATCGTACAGATGGTGAGACCATCTGGTACTTACAACTTTGCCGAGTATGCAGCTGAATCGTTCATTCCATACGTCTCTTCACAATTTCGGAATGCATCTCGCGTAGACGTAGTTTGGGATAGATACTTGAATGATTCACTGAAGAATACAGCTAAAGCGAAACGTGGTAAAGGCGTACGCAGGCGAGTTGTTGCGGAAGACTGCGATACCACGAAATTGGCACGACTTCCTTCGCGTCGATGAAAACAAAACAGAGCTTTTCAGTTTCTTATGACATGCCCTCATGGAGTCATTCAAGCAGGAAAACGAACAACTTGTCATCACTGACGGGGAGCTTGTCCTGTGCCAGCCACCCCTGGGATTCTCTCTCGCTCGCCCCATGTAGTCACGAAGAGGCAGACACTCGCATAATGTTACATGTAGCCCATGCAGCACGTCAGAATCATGACAAAATACTTGTGCGAACTGTGGACAGTGAGGTTGTGATCCTACCCATATCTACAGTGCCAGTCCAGAAACTGAAATCTGGCTAGCATTTGGAACTGGAAAGAATTTCCGATACCTGGCCGCTCATGCAATGGCACAGAGTCTTGGACCAGATAGATCATGTACACTGCCGATGTTCCATGCGCTAAGCGGTTGTGATACCATTTCCAGCTTCGTCGGCCATGGAAAGAAGAAAGCCTGGAGAACATGGGTAGCCTTTCCTGAACTGACAGAGGTGCTATTACAGTTGGTGTGTGCACCGAGTGACATACCAGATGATGTTATGCCTAGTATCGAGCGGTTTGTCATTTTGCTCTATGACAGGACTAATGAGGGAACATACATCAACAAGGCACGACGAAAGATGTTCGCAAAGAAGCCAACTGTGAATCAGATACCACCGACTAGGGCAGCTCTGGAACAGCATGTAAAACGAGCAACTTACCAAAGAGGTCATGTATGGGGCCAGACACTAGTGACAAATCCAGAATTGCCATCTCCAACTAACTGGGGGTGGACTAAATCAGATGGTGGGCTGTATGTGCCACACTGGACCACACTACCGGAAGCTTCGAAAGCTTGTTATGAACTAGTGAGATGTGGCTGCAGCTTGCAGAAGAAAGGTTGCACGAAGAATAGGTGCACCTGCAAAAGGTCCGCACTCAAATGCACAGGATTGTGCGGGTGTGAAGGGCTTGCTAATGAGGTAGCATGATATGTATGCTCAGGAGCTAGCTTCATAGAGGTCTTCCACATGACGTGACATTGCTACGCCACCTTGCCAGTGTTCCCAACTAGATTGTACATTTCTATTAGGCTGCAATTATATTCTCTTGCTGAAAGCCCTTCCAAACTGAGGAGTTTTCGATTTTGAGTGGATAACCGATGGACTGACTGGGAAATAGGAAGAATGTTACTCATATCTGTTTCTTGCCGAAAAAGGTTCCTCCTCGTCTTTTAAATATTTCAATGGTTTATCAGTATTCAAATCATCAAGAGGCATAACTAAGTTTCAGTGATATCCTTCCTATGCCTATATTCTGATTCCGAGGTAAAGCAAACCCGTAATTCGTGATATTGTTATGAATGTTTTTGATATGATGGAATATTTGAAATATGATGGAGCATATCGGCAAAATACCCCTTCAAGTTGTCTATCTTCCCACACTACGAGTAATATCACTCTGAACTTGAAGCTTGTCAAAAACTGGTTCTGATGAATAATTCTGAATGTTGAGCCTGATAATAGATTGAGGTATATTGATACCGTGTTGAAAGAGTGAGATTTTAAGTGATATATATGTATATGGATTTTGCGCCATGAAATGCCTCACCAAATTGTTACAAACTGTTGTTATGTTGGGAAAATCATTGTGAATGATCTTCCCAGAATACTTTCTATTGTTCTGATGATCGGTCGCAACCCTTTCCACCACAAGAGAAAGAGTGTGGGTGAAGTCGTATTATACTTGGTCATGCTCCTTTAAAGTGTGGAAGTTCTCTGCTCAGTTTCGAGCTGTTAGTTCATCTACAAATATCCCGAAAATAGTAAATTTTGGCGGGCATTTTTGAAAATGGCCGCCACGGGCACCAGGGACAGAATTTGCGGTAGGCTAATATAAAATTTTGTTCGCATCACCATTCTCTACAACTGTGCCAAATTTATTGCTTTTATCACAAAGTGCACAATTGGTCGGCTATGCCGCTGCACTATCTATATTTACTCCCAAATTACCACGCCCACTTGGCAGTAAGTACAGTACAGTACAGATATATATATATATCATACAAAGCTGTAGTATGTTGAGAGCGAGAGCGAAACACGTCTGCACTCCACGAAAGAGATGTGTATGCCATTTACTCGCTGTATAATGTTTACCAAAGGGATTCTTATCACGCCAAATATCGATTAAATTATAAACTGACAACATTCGTCCCGAGCTTTAAAGTTGGTTTTGTTAGATCTAACGAAAACACGAAATTGAAATCGCAAATTTTAGTAGAAAAAGAAGGGGTATCAAAGTTTAGTCCCTTGTCGGTGTAGTTCATTGACCTCATTTTTCCAGCGTCTTTTCTCCCGCAAAGCTGGAATAGTTCAATTGTCTATAATATAACATCCCTTTCCGTCCAAGGCCTGTCTTGCATCCTTCTTCACCCAAACCTTATCTGGAAAAAATGCCATCCTGACCAAAATATGTCTATCTTGCCCCTCAACAGGTCTACCATCCTGATGGGCTCTCATCTCTATCCGAGGGGTGTGTATTACCATCTCTGTGGGGATATCTGTAACAATATTGCGACAATCATCCTCTCTTACCCGCTTAACCCCTACCAACCGGAAGTTGCAACGCCTTTAAATGCGTTCTTCTTCATTCAATAATTGTTCATGATCTGCTTGTCGTGTCTCGAAATTTTCCACTTTCTTCGCCAAACAATCGTTATCTTTCCGTAGAGATGAAATTAATTTACTATGTTCCTCGATCGCTTTGGCAAATTTGGTTCTGAATAGCTGTATCTGAATAGCTGTATTGCAGTCCACTATCTCACGCCACGGCATCATCTGACATGTTCTCTACAGCGGCAACAAAATCTGTCAGGGCTCGCCGTAGGCCTAAGCTGGCTAGGAGTAAGCCTAAGCTGGGCGTGGGCTTCATCTTTCTTCTTTTTTTTACTCCCGGTGGGCCTGCCTCTTTGCTTTCTTTCCATTATTACGGTATAAATACAGCAAAGGCTGACCAATGCTATGCCTCAAATTTCACGACGGCCATGGGCGACGGTACCCTTCCGACTGGTCTTGGTGCCTATAGGAAATCTGACGTATTACGACCAAAAATGCCTGCCCTTTGTCAGCGATGGCCGCCGTGCCCTTTATTAGATCAATAGCACACGGCGGCAGCTAGACAGGGAGTCCTGGTCAGAAATAAGCGGGGGCGACGGTCGATTCGCCCTCGCAAGGGCGAAAAAGAAAAGAGCAATTAATTGTCACATGTTCTTGTTTGCTTTTTTGCTTTAGCTTTGCAGTAGCAACGCGAATCGCGCAAACAGTTCTAACAATCCCGCATAAAATTTGAAGCAGTGCGAGAGGGTCGCGCACAATCACCGGAAACTTAGCGCACAGTCACTGGCAAATTACGGCCTCCACTTAGCAATTTCAGTACCAGCGACAATAACCTAAAATCCCCACAAATCTCCGACCACATGGTAGCCTAACTTCACACTGTCAACATGGAAATCTAACCTAGCCATCTGTTTATTCGCTCAAGTTGTGTCGCAAATAAAAAAATCAAATATCCGTGAAATACTGCAACCTTCGACCACATGTTAGCCTAACAACCACACAAAGCCAATGGGAAATGTAGCCTAACCATCAGTTGCTGGAAATCGGCTGTCTAAAAGAGGGAATGTTGTATTTTACGTACACCGTTGCTGTGGCGATGGATTGGAGGTTTTAATTTCCATTACTTTTCAGCGGTATAATGGTTTGGTATTTGGTGGTGAGTGATTTTATTTACACATGAAAAAAATACATGATTTAAGGAAAGGGCACCTTCAGCGGAAGTAAACCTGTGTTTTCTATTCCAGTTGATGGCTTATTGATTTTTCGTGATATATTCGGTGGCTTTACGTTATTTGCTAAACAATCGCAAATTTGTGTGATAAAACTTTTAATGAATTTGCTATACGGTCGCAGCACTAGGAAGAGGATAATTGTGCTTACTTTATCCTGTTGGATGCTTACAACCATTTCCGTAAACAGCATATTTAACTTGGGAAAAGAGCACCCCTAAACTTAAAAAAGCCCTCGTAAATACATTAAGAGGGGCGTTTTTTACTTTTCATTTTCCGAATAGCCCCAAAGCCAAATCTTAATTCCTACACTGCAGGGAGTGTTTCGTGTGTCAATCAAATTTCCCCACAAAAAACAAAACAAAAGCATCAATGACGCAGTATCTGAATACTGGAAGTTCTAATTTCGATTCCTAATTTCATATGTTTGCTCTGTCTCTACAATTATCAATATCAATCATGGTACAACAAATAGAGAACTTGTATTTACGCTACTTTGCCACGAATATTCTCTGCAGGTTACACTTCATCCTGCGAGTGTTGCCTTTAGCACTCATTGCCTGTTTGTCGAGAGAACGGCGTTGCAAGGTTTATTAATGTCATATAATATTTAAGAACTTGTTTTTTATGTGGTATCCTTCATCTTGGGTCAGTCTCTGTTGGCCTTTTTGGTCATATATATTATGATGTATCAGGTTCCTAGACAACAATTAGCTTATCTTCGTGATGAATTGAAAAGTATTTTTGGATACGTGAAATGTACATCTTATGTAGGAACTTCTTGTTAATTTTTATTCACACTGGTGAATATGAATGTGCGGTTTAGAACAAAAGAATATAAGAGGAATGTGTTTTTTCAAGGTTTATCAAAGTTTATTTAATCAAGGCAATGAATGGAATGGCGTGAAAAGTACTGAATTAAATTAAGAAGTCCAAAAAGTTACTATATCCCAAGTGCCCACATAGGAGAATCCAACCCGCAGATGCAGAAAGAGTCATGAAAATGAAAGAAAACAAAAATAAATGTTAACAGAACGTTGGATAATAGGAGACAATATATAAAGTCAATATATAAAATTTACTTCACATTGCTTTTAAATTCATCAAGCCCATATTACATAACACATTGTAGTGGAACTTGTAAATGCATTTTCTCTCTGAAAATGACAGCACAGCCAAAAGAAAATGAACTGCAATATGAATTCACACGCAAAAGGATACTACCAAAATGCGTTGCAAACACTGTACGAAAATTCAGTGCACACTTATCCTTTGCCTTATCCTTTGGACAAAGTAGAGAACCAATGTTCACATGTCACTGACTCGACCAACCAGTGTAATGTCCCCTACAGTGACTTTATCCAGAATTAGCAGGTGGGCCTATGTATCTAGGTACTGGGCATGAAGGTATTGCCAGTGCTGACAACCACCAGTGGCAGAAGTCAGTAAACTAATAATACCAGCATAGGCTTAGTATTGTGTAGTTGTACTAGCACTATCCTACTTTCAACTGCTTTAAGTCCTCCAAAATTCAAGGCAACGAAATTGTATTCGTTAACAATGTCTTGAAAGCTAACATCATAATTCATAAACACACGTTCCCGTAATATGAATACACTGCACTATAGAATACTTAAAACTATAACCCTAGGCTACACACTATGGTAATGTGCATATACATGTACATATGCAATTAACCACGATAGGATACGTTGATGCCGGTGAACAAGAGCAACCTTAAAAATGTGACTTTAATTCAACCCAGAATACTGCAACAACTCCGAATTTAGCCTCAAATCATTGTTTAACTTGTTTTATACCATCGACCGGACGATGGGGGTGGTACCTTCTTGAAAACGGAAAATGTGCAATTCGAAAGATGAAAGGTTTTTGCTTACGTTTGGTTTTTATTTTTCAAGCCGAGGCCCACAAATTTGACAATTTTATCCACATTGTGAGCCCGACGTCGTCGCAAACAGATATTTAATGAATATTCAACTTCTTTTCTTCAAAGTTTTGCTTGAAGCAATTCGATTGCTGCTTTATGAATATGTATTAAAACGGATTTCAGACGATATCCAAGCTGCAGTGTACTAAAATATAGTGATGGGCTAAGCTCCCACAATGCATTTGACTGCTTTTGCCAAGTGTTTAATGATTGCGAAATAACGGTCAAAAGTCGCAGTCTGATTTCCCTACAAACAAGTTTCGGAGCGTGTTCAAAAAAGGCCTGGAACAACTGTGTTTCAGCCAGATTTGGCCCGATTTGGACATAAATCGGTGAAAAAGTCCTAGAATGAGATAAAATTCTCGAATAAAAAATAGTAACTTTTGTTGGCCTATATGATATATGCTTGCTGTGGTAATTCCAGAGAAAAAGAACTTTGTATGAAGACGCTGAAACTTTTTTAAGAGAAGAGAGAGTCCCACTTACTGTTACAATATCTCTATACATGTAATGTATTGAGATAAAAACCGTCAAATAACCGAACACGTACATCACATGCTCTATGATCACACGCACATAGCGCGTCGGTTGGACTTAACTTGCTGTTTTTGGAATAATTTGAAATTCAAGTTGTTAGTTACATTTTCAGCATTAACCCTATAAGCCTAACTACCCCTATAACAACCCATCAAACTGAAAAAGGCATTTTTGGTTGAATATTATTCTGTTCAATTAGTGTTGGCATGGAATGAGGACTACTCCAAGTAAACTGATAAGGATTTACAGTTGACATGAGATACCCCGATTGTAAAGCGTCTGTCCATAAATTTATGACTTGAGTTACCATATTGATGGTTGATTTTGCTAAGGGTGAGGAAGGATTCGAATACGAGTAGGGGTTAAATAATTCTATTGACAAAAAGGAAAGCTTCAGAGAGACCACCTTCTACTATTCTGCTTCATTAAAACAGCCGCCAGGACCTGGAACAGAAATTGTTTCATGATGTATATTCTCTGGCCCCGTTGCCCTTCGTTAAGATGCAAGTTGGCCTTGGTGCCTTACCTCATGGCCTTGGTGCCCTTCAAAATTTGGCCCCATTGAAGGCCAAAGTGGCCTTGCCCTAAAAAGTGTGAAATTTGAGGGCTGCAAATAGAGGTGATATTCTCACAAAATCGTCGTTTACCTCCATTGCATTAAGTCTGTTCAAAGTATCTCTTTCGAGATCCGGCTTTAGGAATCACAAATGATTATTCTCACAAAATCGTCGTTTACCTCCATTGCATTAAGTCTGTTCAAACTATCTCTTTCGAGATCCGGCTTTAGGAATCACAAATGATTTCGAGTCGGTTAGCATCATGTTTGATCTCTAGAGTAAGGCAAAATATGTCACCAAAAACAGAACTAGTATTGTTCGATACAGGTGACAAACGCCTACAGTGGAATTACGACCTTC
>JAIPMN010199226.1:0-16386 GCA_020650975.1 Apostichopus californicus
TACTATATATGGTCTATCATTACGCGTGTGTGTGTATGGACGCCCTAAATTGTACAATCGTGCTATGAAACCAACTGTGGCTGGTCTCGAACTCGACCGAGTCTTTGGGGAACATGACGCACCCATCACTTCTGAGATTGTTCCCATCTGTATGAAAACGCGCGACCACAACCCTACGCCCCACCCCTCTAATCGCTTCCCGATGAGTTACGAAACTGAATTAATGACTTTCGCCCGTAGTACCAAGACTTTGACAAAATCCGGCAACACACCACTTCATCGATAACAAGTGATCGGTTATATTAGTGACGTCTAGGGGTCGTGCACTGACCTACATGGAGTGTGACCACTTCCGACTTTGCACTTTCCCAAGATCAGGCCCCGAAAAATCTAAGAAACTCCCAAGGGCACTGTACTGTATGGATATCTAGCAATATCTAGCGACATCTAGAGATGAAAATCCCAAGATCTTTCCTAAACTGAAAGCAGATAGAGAATCGAAGCCTTCAGTGTGTAATGAACTTGAAACTGTGCGTCTTTCGAAATGAAAAAAGAATGTGGGGCAAAGTAGCGTAACTCCTATGGGCTCGGACCGTGCTGAGCAGGTGGCCCCGACCAAAAGGGGCCCCCGCTATACTGATGCACCTAAAAAGGGTACCTCTTTGGATAGGGAGGGTCCGTTTTACTGGGAAAGAAAACTCATGCAAAGACTGAACAAGACAATATACATATTTTCACGCGATAGGGAATACGGACATCATAATCATGGGCTCATTGGGTATTAATGTCTGTATCGAGCTAGTTGTGTTATTTATTATTATAATCGAAAACGAAGTATATGATTTAAATCCCAATTCCAGCCAATGTTGTACTGAGTACAACATCGGGACAAATGAATTTTTGAAAAATTCTAAAACAATAAAACCCAACACCCAACAGACTTGAAAAAGAAGGCAGGGCTTTGATATAAATATGATAATAAAAGATAAGAATAAAGATGCCTTCGGTGTATCTGGTAAGTAAAAAACACAGGAAATTAGGCTTAGATGGAGACAAAGTTTCAGCCGAAATTAGGCCTCTGCTAAGGTTTCAATACTGTATTTGTAGAGTAGTCTCCATTATACTCCATACATTACGGAGGCACTTGCCCACTCCCCATGGAAAATCAAAAATTAAAAAAAAAAGTTAAGCATTTGACATTTCAATGATTTCCCCCAACCAACAGTTCTCTAGTAATGTTCATTGCATACGGACCCATAATGCATTACTGACATTAGTGAAAGTCTAAATCCTAAGACATGAGATCGCAAAATAACCGATGTGTAGCCTAAATGCAACTTGAACGGGAAGTGTCTTTTCCGACGATCTAGGAGAATTTTTGGCAAAAAAAAATCGTCTTACTAGTCCATCTGGGCAGGCTTCAAAAAGTGCTTAAAAAACGACTTTCGTTGCACATATTTAGTACCAAGGTTTGTTGGTTGGAAGTTGTAGAGGGATATCCTAGGAACATTTTTCGCGATATTGGATGATTGGAGAGGTGTTATTTTTCGAGTAAACAACATACAAATGACGTCACTCTTATACGGTGTACGACAATTACAACAAAGCAGTTCCTTGTCACAGCAACATGAAAATGGCATTTCAATGCATTTGAACTTATTAGAACCAAGATGTTTTTGTTGAAAGGTTTAGAGGGATGTCCTGAGATTATTTTAGGAGTTGTTGGATGCTTGGAGAGGTGTTATCTTGCGGGTAAACAACAAATTACCTCACTATGAAGTGTGGGCTAAATTAAAAATCAGCAACGACTATTCACAGCAACATGATAATAGTTTTTAAATGTTACTAAACCTATTTATAGCCAAGATTTGTTGGTTGGATGTTGTAAAGAAATGTCCTAAGAATACTTGAAGAGTTGTTGGATGCTAAAAGAGGTAATACTTTACGAGTAAACAATAAACATATGACGTCATAGTCCATTAGGGCAGGCTTCAAAAAGTGCTTAAAAAAACGAGTTTTGTTGCACTTATTTAGTACCAAGGTTTGTTGGTTGGAAGTTGTAGAGGGATATCCTAGGAACATTTTTCGCGATGTTGGATGTTTGGAGAGGTGTTTTTTTTCGAGTAAACAACAAACAAATGACGTCACTCTTATACGGTGTACGACAATTACAACAAAGCAGTTCCTTGTCACAGCAACATGAAAAGAGCATTTAAATGGTCTTGCACTTATTAGAACCTAGATGTTTTAGTTGACAGTTTTACAGGGATGTCCTGAGATTATTTTAGGAGTTGTTGGATGCTTGTAAACAACAAATGACCTCACTACGAAGTGTGGGCTCAATTGAAAATCAGGAACGACTATTCACAGTAACATGATAGTAGTTTTTGAACGTTACTAAACCTATTTTGAACCAAGGTTTGTTGGTTGGATGTTGTAAAGAAATGGCTTAAGAATACTTCAAGAGTTGTTGGATGCTAAAAGAGGTATTACTTTACGAGTAAACAATAAACATATGACGTCACTGTTATAGGTTGGACGACAATTAAAACTCAGGAGTTCTTTGTAACAGCAACATGGAAACGACATATTTAAAAGTTCTTGCACTTATTTAGAAACAGGATATGTTGGTTGAAAGTAATGGAGGGATATCAAAATGATATTTAAAGAGTTGTTGGGTGCTAGGAGAGGTGTTAATTTACGAGTAAACAATATACATATGACGTCACTCTTATACGTTGTAAGATAATGAAATAGAGCAGTTTCTTGTCACAGCAAGATATGATAACATAATTTAAATGTTCTTGCACTAACAGTGTTTAGGACCAGGTAATGTTGGTTGAAAGCTATATAAGAACGTCTGAAGAAAATGTTAACAGTTGTTGGGTGCTAAGAGAGGTGTTATGTAAAGAGTAAACAAATAACGTCATTCGTATACGTTGTACTGTACGACAACTAAACAGAGCAGTTCCTTGTCACAGCAAGATGATAAAATAATTAAACACAGGATTCTAAAATCAGTGTTATTTTTCGAAAACAACAAATTTATGTTGTGTTAAACATAATTTGAATAGATGCATTTTTAAACACTGTCCGTCTCCTGAAGTCTGCCTCGAGACTCACATTTAACGCAAATGTAGCTGGTCAAAAACGTAGTAAACAGGCAAAAATTATATATTTTTAGGTTTGGGAAAATTACAAATAGCACCTTCCTATGAGAGTAGGACCGGATGACTCTGAGATCGTGGGGACAACTTGCTCACACAAAAATAAACATAAGGAAAAATAGTAGGTTTTACTATGCACATGAATCTTGTATTAAAAACAATGGGGTCACTTAAACTTAAAGAAAAATTTAAATGATATAAATGGTTAACTTACAGATCTTATCAGAACTGTTACGTCTAACAAGAAATCCACTGAACTGATTGGAAAATAAAATGCTTAAAATCCTAACAAAATAAGAACACAATCGCGGCGCGGGTCAACCAAATACAAAGTCGCGAAATATATTTGCTTCCTTGGGTTACTTCCGGGCAGTTTCACTCTGTTGGGCAACGTCTCTGGGGTAGGTTGGCTCTCTGGACGACTCTAGACCAGCTTGCTCTTCACTCCCTGGTATATGGGGTCCATTGACCTATCAGCTGTCAATTAAGTTACTAAATAATTACCAGACACATTACTTAACCCGAATCTAAACTTATAAATGGGTCTCATCAGTGTCCTTGTATAAATTTGTAGATACACATCCATCACCAAGAATATTCCTACCAAAACAAAATATCTATTAAACTGTCTATTTCTCCCACAGTTCTCAAAAGTGATAGAGGCTTGGAGCCAGTACATGTATTTCTAGAAAACAAAGAACCACACAAAACAATTACTGTTTAAAAAAGACAAAGGTCACACAGGTCCACCTGACCACAAACTGTTGCCCATTAGCAGTAGCAAAAAAGTAAAACTTTAGGGAACTCCTCAATCTACCAAAGTAAGTTATTCATTGTCAAATGAATAAAACAAAATAAGAAAAAGAAACGAAAAGATCAAATGAATAAAACAAAATTGGAAAATGAAAGAAAATGATCAACATATATAACAACAACAAAACATTAACCAGGTTATGCTTTGGTTACAAAAACAATCCTTTCTGAGTTATATGACTTCCTCGTCACTGTCAACATGACCAACACCCAAAGCCACTTGCTTAGGAAGAAGTAGTCTTCCTCTGTTATGTGTAAACAGAGAGTCTTGGGCAATAGCATTTTCATCCTTTCATCACATCTCTGTTCAGCAGCTTCTTTGAGCCATTTTTCAGTATCTCGTGTCAGACACTGAGACAGCTTTTCTGTCTGCCCGCTACCAGATCTTCCTCCTTTCCAAAACTTGAGTCCTGATTTTCCACAAGTTTTTGTTGTGCCAGAGAAATCTCTGGAGAGGAAGCACCGCAAATATCCTTTTATTTGGCGCCGATGGGCCTGCACTTTCATCTGCAACAAATCAAAACCAAATTTGTTTGGTTGATACAGTATTTTGAATTGTCCTGTTGATCACACTGTGGTTCACATTAATTGTCTACACTGGAGATCAACTGACTAATAAGCCATTGATATTACATTTATTTCAGTGTAAGTCTGGAGCCATGAGCTTGGTAGGACAAAGGTACAAACCAACACACTACAAAGGTTTGAGAACACATGCAACCCTACTTGACAGGATATCCGATACTAAAAGAAGGCCTCACCATACATGCATCAAAGTAAAATAAACCAAGCAAGATGCTTTGATATAAAATATTTTATTTCAAATTTTTAAAGAGCAGTAATAAGACAATATAGGTGCTACTAAATCGAGTGCCATGCTGATGCTAAATAGCTGGAAACTTACAAATGCCAACTCGCTTTGTTAGGTGTACAAAATACAAGAAGGGATCTGAGACTAGGCAATACTGTAGCATTGCCTAGGCCTATATACTTAGTGGACTGTATATAAGCTACATTACACGCTGCATTTGCTTGTGTGTGTGTCAGTACTACCAGCAACCATAGAGACAGCTCTGGGCTTAGTTAGGGCCTGTTTTGACAAATTAATCGAAGACTCGAGGCTAGACCATAGGCCTGGCCGACATTGAATATTGATAGGCCTAACGTTAGTCTGCCTATCGAACCTACACTGGTGTTGATTTCATTTCTTTGTTTCATGACAAATAAAACATGAAATAAATGGTATCATAACTAACAGATACCAGTATATAAAAGCTGTCGATCTATCCTTAATGGGTGCTACGTAAATCACTTCTAGTCTAAAGCAAACTCGTAGTAGTATGGTATTGAAGAGCCTTGTCCTAATTTTCATAGTTGGTATCCGTATCACTTTAGGAAGTTATGTATACTATCTTGTCACAGTAATGCTCTAACATGAGTATTAGTAACAGGCCTAGAATTACCTTCATCGTTAATGTATTGCATCATGGAAGTACCTTCTAGTCATATAAATTTGCCACCCTCAATACTGCTTCATATCTCGGCACATTTGACGTTGGTTTGCCAACTGTTGGCTGTAAATTTCAGTTAGACTTTCGTTCTCTTGTAATGCAGTACGTTATGCAGACAAATTGTAAACACGTACAAACGTTACATACACACAGTCTGTGCATATACATCACGCTGAGCGGAGCAGATTCTGTATCAGCTGACATATCACATGATACACAATAAGGATTTTGATTAGCTCATTACTGAAAAATCGCTGCGGCGGGAGAAGTCCTAACAACGCAAAAGCGGACTAAATGAGTCCGTCTTAAACTGCTGTTTACTCTTAAAATAACACTTACCGAACCATCCAACATCATCGAGAATTGTAATTAGCATATGAAAACACACCAGAATATGTGGTCAAACCTTGGTACTAAATATGTGCAACGACAGTGAACGATATCGAGCCTGACCCGATGAACTATACGCTCCGCGCCAACCGATAGTGGCGCTCCGCTTTTAGATAGTATTAAGTAGTGTGTTACACCTTTATGACCTACTGATCCCTCCCTCCTTGTAAACATTTCTGCGGACGCCCTTGCTTGGACCACCTGATAAGGGGCCCCTTTGGGCCAGGAGCCCCACAGGCTCATCGTTACGCCACTGGTGAAGCACTGCACAATAAACAGATAATAGTTACTTATGTCAGTCTCATTTCAATTCGAATTTTTAAAGCAAACAGCAGATATCACATCATATCAGTGAGCATGAAAATGGCGTTCCGGGATGAACAGCCTCCAAACTGTAGATGTGTGTAGTGTTCGTTTTCGGAAATATCTGGTATTTTTTCATTTCCTTCAACGAAGTTTTATAGTAGCCGTTATAAGAGGTTTCAATATTTGTACACCAATAAATTAAATGTGTCTTAATTTTCGAAAATTCCCTGACCACCATTCTTCATCATACTTCCCTCTACTCGTCTACATAGTGAATGTATACACGAGAACTGTGAAGTTTCAAATTGTGAACAAATAATGGGCTTAAAACCTTGAAAAGTGGGACTTACGGGTAGTGTGGGCCGCGACGTAGAATCACCTACAAAAAGCAATGATCCACAGGAGATGCGATGAGGTCGAACATGATGTGTGACTGGTGACAATCTTCAAAAAGGTTATGGATGGAAAAAAAAACTATTGAGAAATTCTTGGTTCTCATGCAAAAGTGTACATCTGGTTAGTCATTTGAAGCCCGAGAAGTGCCTTTTCCGGTAATCTGGGGGTATCAAAACCAAAAATTTTCTTGTACGCTGCGCCCCAACCGATGGTGGCGCTCCGCTTAGATAGTTATTCTCGCCCCCCGGGTTAGAAAATCCTGGATACGCCCCTGTATACGCATACTAATTGGAGTATATATACAATTCAAATATATATGCGTATTAATTCGAATATATCAAGTATTAAATCAGCTGATAAACCTTGCATATATTTGAATTAATATCAAAATCGACCTTCCGATTGGCTAATAAAAATATACGTGTCTATATTCGAATTAATACGGGTACATAATATGTTATATTTGTCCCACAGGGCGAACCATAGAACGGGAACGGATCCCAAATACAAACAATACAAACATTCTACACTTTAACATTTATTGTAACGGTTTCAGGTCTTCATTCTCAGTGTACGATTATACGCATAGGAGATTTATGCATATGAATAATCGAAGCCCCCAGCTTCAATTGTAGGAATTGTAGATTTTGTTACGTAATCTTTTGCCGTAAATCTCACTGTGTTAATGTGCACTATAAACAAATAGTTCTAGAATTATGACGATTGAGCTGTTACCAAAACCATTCTTAGTCCCTTAAAAGTCCTCAATACCTTGTAATTTATTAGTAAGTCAGTTTGTTTTACTTTGTTTGTCAGTTTGAGGCGGAAAGGACTCTTACGCTTATAAGCTGACCCCCCCCCCCCCCGTTAATTTACCCCCCCCCCCCCGTTAATTTAGTGGTAGGTCCCACACAAACAATGAACAGAATCTCTCTATACTTGAAAGAATCAAACAACATTTGATTGGCTTGTAAGTATAACATTGACTCAACTATTTAATAATAAGGGATGTTCAAATCAGTTCGCATGTTAATTTAATTAAACGAACAGTTGTTTACATTCTTACCATTACGTGACTGAAGGCCCGCACATCCAATATTTCGTAGTAACATTAGGCCCATGTAATAGTATTGGCCGAGTTTAGTTTTAGATTGAGTAGGCTACGTATGAACGCGTACCCGCTAGACCGACCGAAGCGTGGAGACGCGAACCAGGTTAAGATTTTTGGGACTGGTCCCATCACTAAATTCCCGGCCTTCACTCTCCTACCCTGCCCATCAGTCCCTCTATTAACACAATGTCATAGGCCTACCTTTATAATCACCCACAGGCCGGAAAATTAAAGAATTCATGCATAAGTAATCAACCTTCTATCTGAACAATTAAATATCAAACTATGAAATATGTAACCAATATGAGCTCCATACTGTCGACTATTGTAACAAGAAATAGGGAAAGATGATTTGGCCAATTTAACTCCTCTAACCAGCTATAGTAGTAATTCACACGATGCAAACTTTAAATGGTGTAATAAGGTTTCCAAAATAGTAACTCGGGACAAACAGGCACAGATGAACATCTACCTTTGCCATTGGAGACTGATATTGACTGTGTTCAATTACTTCACCATTTAAAATCTCTCTAACACTTACGACCACGGGAACCGCATATCTACTGTCAACTACTATCAAAATTTCAAATTTGATAAATTTGAAAGTTCGTTCAAAAGATGGATCATTATTACCCTGTATGGCTGACATAACTTTCTGACAAATTTCGTTATCCCCACAATGACGTCACTAAGGGACAATCTTAAAACAAACTGATATCCTTTTGACACAAGTACTGAGTTTTGATGTACTTGCCTGCAAGTTCAATGATGTCTAGTTTAAGTTTAGTCCTACGCTTCCATGCTTCCTTCTAGGTCAGTGCATTCTTGATAATGTGACACAATTATAACTCCACCCCATTGCAACAGAGAAATGACTGTCTATAAATGTAATCCGTACTAACTGATGTAATAACTACAAAAGTTGAAAGAAAAGTTAAATAAAAACCTAAAAAATACAATTTTGTGGTATGCATAAGTTCACGCCCCTTTTTTGAGAAATGTCCAAGACGTTTGTATCGGACAGATCCTCGGGCATGTAAAATACAGTGGGCAAGCACATTCGTGGTAGGCAGAAGCGAACTCATGGAGGCTAAACTTCCCGGTTTGCCTTGTGTATATAGCACTCATTTAGTTAGCGACAAACCTATTAAACAGCCACTTGAGACAACTTCCTAATGTTAATACCACTCTTTATTGTGCTTCCAAATCATGCTTCAAAGCACTCGTACCGGCAGTATGAACAGTTCCAATATATATGATAGAAACATGATGTTCATACTGCTCGTAAGTTCAATAAAGCACAGTACAGAAGAAAGAAATTGTCAGTATGTGCTTTAAAATCAGAAGCCCATCAACGGAAATGGCTATAAAGTCTAGTTCACTTTCCAATGGTCAACTCCACAGATGCAATACAAAAGTCAACCCGAAAATACAAGGATTTTTGTTTAATAATATGCTTAACAAAATGCATTAAAAATTTGGCAAGGTCAAATTGAGTTAGATAGCATTAATTGGCGTTCTGTTAATTCTTATATGAATCTTTAGGAACAGTTTTGGCTTAGTTTTTACAATATATTGGACACATCTTTGTTTGTTACTATTGACGATTTTTGTCTGGTCTGAGGCAATGACGTCATCTTCAAATTGGTCTTGAAGGGGCATTTCAGACATTGAGTATTTTTAAAGTTGATTACCTGGAAAGAAAAACAGCTTTTCAAGAGAACTTTACTGGACTCATGTTTTCCTTTTTGGCAAGGGAGGGGTGGGGGGGGGGGTATGTGTTGGACACAGATATTAATACTAAGGTCTTGTTCCTTTGAAAGCAAAACGCCATTTATTGGATAAAATCAATATGGATAAATTTGTTATGCAAGTTGGTCATTTGCAAGCTGTTTACATTGCTAATGATTAATTTCATTGCGAGCAGATTTTACGGATTTCTGCAATCAAGAATGTTACTGAATTGTCTTTTTCTATTGAGGGGACAGTTAGGGTCAGTATATAGTCTCTGACGTAGATTTCATTTTATATTCCAATTTTGAGAAACATGTTTGACACGATTACAAAGATTATTTTCCACTTCCAAATCCAACTAGTTAGAGTTATTCATGGCAGTTCTATTACAGTAAACTGAAAACAATGATGAGAAAATGTACGTTAATATGTGTATTATGCATACGAGTGTATACTGTAATGAAGAATACACCACGCAACGAAGGAAAGGTAACTAAGCACCTGTATACATCATGTCAGGGGTGGTCTTATATGAGTCGATCTTATTAGTCCCACTGAAATGTTTGGCCGCGACACTGTATGGTGTATAGTGTCGTACCACAATTATAACCATGTCCTATATGCACATTCCCATGACCAAAAAATAAAAAAGCTACATTAAAGCAAGGCGAGAAGATTAGAAAATTCTACAATGGTATTGGCAATCCATCATGGTGAACTATCTAAGCACAAGTAGGACCTACGCCCAAAATTCAAACTCTTCACAATGTTATAGTAAAAGTACTGCCGGACCGCATGTTGGCCACCTTTGTTATTTTCATATTGAACAAGAAATACTTTCACTCTATTGTGGATACTTTTCCAGCGCTACACTTAAATACAATAACAACAATGGCCATTTATTTTGGCTTCGAATAGGTCATTTGAAACATTAAAGTTGAAGTGGTTTTTTTGTCCATTTACATGTGATTAATACTAATGTGAAATCTGTCCGTGTGACAAACTGTGACGAATCGAGTTATTCAATAAATTAGGCTCTTGTCATGAGCCAAAGCGATAGATGGACCCGGTTGATTTGGGGTTTCCCAAATGGATTCTTAACAATCTTCATAACACGTTAAGAGAATATATCATGATGGTTATGAAATAATCGGTTCTGTTTACTGGTAAAGTATACTGGGCTTGTTTTCTACAGCACCGCATTACAAGTAGGAGCCAAGTTCAAGTAAGAATTAGGCCGACAAAATATATGAGTTGAGATAATACACCTGAACTCTTTTAACCTTTGGCTGCGTTGTCGAGACTATTATAGACTAAAGAATTGTGGAGCGATTTAAGCAAAAACCAGGCAAAAGCACCCACGGGAATATCCAACAGCTCCTTTATCTGACAAACAGGCGACAGTCATACAGATATGATAACAAGAAACCACTACATCTTCACTAGTTACATACACAGTTACCAATCTAACATTAGCCTATACCAGGGCATATGTAAACGAGCGTTGAGTCTAAGCTATCCTACCATTACCAGTCTAACACAAACTTATATAGCGCCACCGACTTCGAGAAGTGCGCACAACCAGACGGTACTAAGAGAGCCTAACACACACAACAATCATTCAAGTAGCCTACGTCTATCGCTCTACGATACATTATTACAATGAATACGGTCGACTGTGCCACCGAATAATTGACATAATGTTCACGCACTATAACTATTTATTGTCCTACCCAACGTTATCCAACTGTTTAGCACATCCAAGGTCTAATCAAGGACCCCTTTCCTGACTTACCGTTGACGAAAGTTTCACTCGACGGGCTTTCCGCCCACAGCTGACTACATGCAGACAGTACACGATGTAAAGATAATGATCTCGTGTTGCATGTCCCTTGTAAAGCGCAAAGAAAAGGCGTGACCGAGATGAATACGCTCACCCTGGAACTCAATCTCAAATCAACGCACAGCAACAACACGCACTAAATACACATTCCTATAGATTAATCAACTTCAACCCCCACTCCTATAACTATAAAACTGGTTAAGTGTCATGGATTCACTGAGTACACACCCGAAGTTAACAACGAACTTCTTTAGTAAACATGGTAAACTGCTGCCTCACTCTAAGAATCCTGGGTAATATGGACCACTCCATCTATTACACAGGGGTGCCCGATATGGAAATACCGGTATCCCAAATCTCATAATTCTTGATTTGGAAAAAAATATTTAATGGAATTACTTAGTTGGATCAATAATTACAATCTTAGTTTGAAACTAGGTAGATTTGGTTAATTTGTTCGTCGAAAAGTTTTTGTCCTAACAGTCCTTTTATATGATACCACAATCAATTAAGAATAGTATGCGTAACTGTGGGAAGATTGATCCTTTAAGTGGGAGGGTGGGGTGGGACCAGTTGACCCGGTGGAGGAATTGGGATCATAGGATAGTATATGATTACTTCACCTTGCTAAGGAACAAATGTTCTTTTTAAAGAATAATGATGATAATTATATTTCCCCATGACTACGTGACGTCACTGATGCCTTGAACAGATTCTGCCAGAACGAAGTGGATTTATACTTGTAAAGGTTTTGACTCAAAACAGTCGATGCCAGGAGAGTATTTCCTAACTTCGCGCATGCGTTGAATTTTGCTGAATATCTTTGTCGGAATACAAACCTGATGACACCTTCCTGCTGCTTTCAGTATGTAAATTTACTTCCTCTCCGGCTGTGTTGAGTAAAATTGCCCTCGAAAAACTGGTAGCAATTTCACTTTGAAAACACGTCAGCTACAGTGTCTATCACGTAGACCTACACTATAATACGTGGAGTTTGTGTATCCGCGTGTAGCGTATTCTGTCTTGTTTTTCCCCTCTTTTTGATATTCTACTGCATCTTCTTCTTCACGCAGATTTGTGCTTCAGTACGAAGACCATGACTGTGAGGGCAAACGTACCCGGATTATGAAGTACCTGTTCATACTCTCCCATTTTCTCATATATGTTAATAGCGCCGCCAATCCAATCATCTATAACTTCCTCAGTGGTGAGTTAATATTTATTGATATAAGTATCAAATATAGAAGTTCAATTACGGAGGAAGGTAAAAAAAATAGTTTGTTCATAGTCACTATTCCGTACAAGTATTTTCAGTTCCAAATATTTCAGAATTCGTTCGAGTTACTGTTAAAATGTATGCAGTTATGACAGCGACGTGTACAAGAAGAGGAAGGGGAGGGGAAGGGGGCATCCTCATCTCTATCATTAGTCGATGGAAAACTTTCAGTGGTGGGGGGGGGGGGTTCCAACATTCAAAAGTGTTTGATAGTAAAATCTCCCATAGGCCTCTTAAAGTCCCAATTATGGTCTAAACTTTAATTTTTATTTGTGGGGGGGGGGGGCGGCTGGGGTAGGGGAATTGATCCGCCTACAGTCCTTTCATTAAGTCAGGTAGAATTTGAAATTTGCCCCTGTACCAGTCCTCCCAGCCCCCTCTCTTTGAAATATGTGCACGTCCATATCAATTTGTTTCCATGGATACGGAAACTTAAAATTGCCATCTTCATAAGAAAGTAAACATTTTCCAGTAAATTGTTTAGATAACAAGATAATATCTTATCAAAAATCAGAAAAATGTTGGATTCCTAAGTTGCTCTAACTGAGCAATTGAACATTTTCTGCAAAATGTTTAATTGACAACTTATCAGGTCTCGTCAATTTAACATTTCTTCTGAAAAATGTTTAATTGTTCACTTCATTTCAACTGAGCAATTACACAAATTTCTGCAAAATGTTGAATTGACCACTTCATTCCATCTGAGCAATTGAACAATTTTCTGCTAAATGTTTAATTGACAGATATTATCTTGTTATCTTAACAATTTACTGAAAAATGTTGACTTATTGGGGCAAACTTTTCTTATGTTGATGGCTCTTTTAAGCTTCCGTAAATGGAGGAGTCGCAATGGAAGTTTCACAGCTGTATCTATTGCCTCATTCTATATCTTGGTTGGTTGAATGGGCGGGGCTTGTACGGTTGAGTGTGTATACATGTACGTACGCGATATTGATATCAACCGCGTGCACACCTACGTACACACAAAAACATGTACTGTGCACGGGTATTCAATGCAAAGCGCGCGCAGGCAACTCCACAAGGATTGGGCGTGATCTATGAATAGTAATGTTTGGGGGCGTTTGGTTTTTAAGTGATTAGGTCCTTATGTGGGAGTGTCAGAAATGTTTAGGAAATGGTATCATTGGCTAGTTTACACTATGACGTATTCATTCAGCCATGTATTATGTCAATCCAAACAGTTTTGATTAAACAACACGCGGTCAAAAGTTCAACCCTATTGTTCACTTGTTGTGTGGCCGGCTAGCACAGTCAGGAATCCACGTTGGGTAAATAGTCAAACGCTATAGAGTATAGCAGAACTTAGTAAAATGTGCTCTCGGCAGCTGAGATCAGAGAGAGAGATAGAGAAGTTCCCGTAATTAAAGAAGAAGACAATACTTGTCTTGATTCCTCTGATGATTCATTATTTGAATGACTTGCAATTAATAAAATGAGTTTCGATGTTGAGAGTGATAGAGACATGACGTTGAAATTACTGGTGCTTCGAAGTGATCGCTTCGCAGACAGATATGCAAGTCCTCGGCTAGCGCAGAGAAGACGGACGGTTCTAGGCCTGCGCCCGTGTTCACATTGCTTCTCCCATGTAGTTGTTATAGAACAACTACCTGCTTCTCCACAGTTAAAGGCATTGAAGACTCCCCCCAAACCGCGTGCGGCCATCTGAAAAAGTTAACTTTCTGTTGCCTGCAAGTGATGTTTTGTTCGTGTCGCTACAAAATGCAGACTGTAATGAAACGTGATACCTGAATTGTTATCTTTAGCTGGACCTGAGATGTCCATCGCTGTATCGTTTTATACTGTGCTGTGGGTATTGGCCGCAGCTGTATGTACTGACTGAAGACGAGTGTCTAATTACCGACGGTAGCAAGCTGTGTGTGTTTTTCTGGGATCGATGGTGGTGTTTAACAGTTCTGTTACACCTCATTCGAAACTAGGTCAAATTACCGGCATTAGACGTTTCTTTTTGCGCGAGTCTTCACACCCTTTAAGGTATGGCAGTGCTACACAAGCTAACCAAATAAATATACACTACGTCATCAAGGAAGGTGTGATTGGTCAGCAGGAAAGGTAAACTAATGAATAATTATCGTGTGCGTGCAAGGTGTAGACCTCACTGCTAAAACTAACCAATAGTAGCTTTTATCTAAAACGTCAGCTGCTTAGTATACGTCATGATACAAGTGTCCTAAGATAGTAATATTACTTCACGCGTCATTGTAAACTTGACCTAGTTTGACATGAATGGAACCTTGTAACAGAGAGCAAAAACAATATAATACATTAGAAATTGGCGTGAGAAAACACTAGTCCTTCCAGAGAGTTGAAAAGTGAACAAGTAGTTCAAAGAAGCCGTCGACGCGCACTCCGAGGGACCTGGAGATTAAAAGAGCAGGCCAGACGTACTATAACATGACACACTGTACAAAGCACATGACCTGGAAACCCATCCAGGTCCTATGTACAACTTTAATTTCTTTCTCTAATCAGTAGTGTACATTTGGATGTACAAGAAAATCCATGTATTAAATAATATCAGTAATGTACGACATCACACGAGCGCTCCAAAGTTCATGTCTGTACAGTTTTCCATTTAACGGGATTTGTGTGTTCGGGGGACGCGCACACAGTTGTACGTGAAATGCGACAAAACAAATTGATATGCATAGGTTTCTAACACACATAATGCAGTGAATAGCAATCTAAAAGCAACATAAGAATCTGATTTATGAAGAACAAATTCCCTAATTACACATACCTTACTAACCAAGTTGCAATGTAAACGATCCTAAAAGCTACGAACGATCGGTATCAGTTATTCAATTGTTTTAAGAAAGGCGGGAACTTTGGAGTTGAACATTATAACGTAACCTTTCACAAATTTAACAATTCCCGAAAGATCGTGGTTCGCTTGGTTACATAACGAATGTGGCAGCCATGCTTTTATGACATTACTTGTTAACAGAATACAAATAATATGGAGTTACATAAGAATGAAGTGACACCGCGGTATGACGTCACGTCTCATGACTCACCATGGCAGGTACATTACGTCACCGTAAGAAACGTAGCGTCTTAGCCTTCGTCGTAACATGTGTATTGTAAACCTGTAAATATACTTAAACAATTTAGTCTTTTATGTAACGTATACGCTATGTGAGGGTATGCAGCAACAATTCGATATTCATAATTGTTGAATACACATAACTGTCGAATAATGATTCAACCAGTTGTGACAGTTTCCTGATGATAATACCTGTCTTAAATGTTCTTTCGTATCGTGCTTCAGAGCACTCGTATTGACTGTACAACAGTTCATAGCCTTTATCTGATAGAAACATGATATTCATACTGCCCATACCGTTAGTACGATCGCTCTGAAGCGGGACAAGACAGTACAGTATAGAACAAAAATGTCCCATCTGGTGAAATGATGACACAGTTGAAGTCCACAATCAAATGATTATGCAAAATCCATTGCATAAAGATCTTAGACAATTTTTTAATTGGAATTAAAGGGTATTGCAGTGAAAATCGAAGCACTTCGTTTAAGTTGTTACTCTGTACAAAATCTGGTATTAACGGCCTTAACCTGAAAATGCAGATGAATGCGGTATTGATCTAAAACATATTAATTCGAAGCATATATCGAACAGGGAATACCTATCTGCTAACCTACTGTTACCATTTTGTTTCCAACAGCTAAGTTCCGCCGAGAGTTTCAGGCCGCCCTCTGTCCTTTCCTACAAGCCAAACAACGCACAAGAGGCTATTCCAGAGCAACACTTAACAGCCGGACTAGGCGGACGATAAGCCGG
>JAIPMN010199601.1:0-16214 GCA_020650975.1 Apostichopus californicus
TATATTAGCGAAAAACAGAGAAATAAGATATGACTCATAATCGACAAATAGGTAGTAGTGTTTTAGGAAATATATTGGAATTTCGGTCCCTCTGGAACCTTCGTCAGCAATACATGGCAGTCGAATGAATAGTACAACATGTAACACAATGGAAGTATGACGATGTATAAGTGTAAGTGTCATTGAAAGAATGACAACCAAATAAACCACGACTCTACAGGAGGCGGATCAAGGAGCAAAGAACGGATTACATAAACTTGTAGAACTGAGAGTTATTAAGGGGTCCCAAGTCTTTGTTGAGGCCGGTGATGTAAGACTCAATACAAAAACAAACTATGACGAACATAGTAGAAATCTAAAGTGGGGAGGGGGGGGGTGGCAAAAAGCTAGCAGGGGTACCTGAAACTATACTCCTACAGACTGATCGTCTTGGAATACAGAAAATTCTTGTTTGATAGAGCTCATAAAGCGTTTGATGAGGGAGTTGTAATTGGTAACAAACATAATTCGTATTTTCTACTCACTTCCTCCGTACTCACTTACTCAGTTCTCCTATCCGCAGGAAATTTCTGTTGCGGTAAAACTGGATGCAAAATATGCCCCTACACTCCCCCAGGCACCGAGGACAAAATTTCGAATTGTTAATATGGTCTAAGACCCTCTTCTCTCTCTTGTGATTTTGATGATGTTATTTACATATTCCACTGTGCACTTTGCATAGAGGGCAATTATGTAGATGAAACAAGTACTCAATTCCGCTTAAGTTTAATAATCACAACAAATCTAGTCTTGATAATTTTGCAGGATTCCCCGTTTCCGAACATTTTAATCTTCATAACCATTTTCTCAAAAACTTAAAATGTATTTTAATTGCCTCGAACTTTAAATACGCTACTGAAGGGTAACGTAAATAAATCGATGGAAGTTTCGTATTAAGTCCCACATCAAACTCACATCTCACATCAAACTCACGTCGCAAACTCACGTCGCAACAAGAGAGATGTTCCATTAGTGTCTCATTACGGTTTTGTTTCATTTTCTACTTAGATTGAGCAAGACTTTGCATTCTTGTATCCTTCAAAATCGAGCCAACTCTATCAAAAGGTGGGAACCAAAATTATTTATGCAGCCATAAGCTAACTTAGAGAGAGGTCCTGGGCATGTACAACACAAAACTAGAGGACTTGAAAGAGGGTTAGTCTAAAAACACAAAACATGCAGATATGCTGCAGTTTCATGGCAAATGTTGAATAATTGGTCGATCAAATTAGGTTATCATGACCTGTATAGTTTAGTGTATATGTATTGTAATATTGACTATAACATATTAAATATGGTTCATGCACTTAAATAGTAGCAGTCACTCGTTAGTTATTACAAATATGAAGGTAGAGAGGCTTTTTAAAATTAGTTTATTTATTTTTGTCACAACATATACACATCAATTGTAGCGAATACAAAGAGTTATGGAATTTGAAAGGAAGTGTATTAAAAAACATTTTGGGTTATCTAGAGATACACTCCCTGTATATATAGTACACAAATAATTTACAAAAAACAATAATAAGAAAAGATCTAAGAAAAACAGAAGAAAAGAAGAAAAGGAAGAAGAAGAAGAAAGAGAGAGAAAGAAAGAAAGAGGAACTTCAATCTCAGTATAAGTTGAAGTAAAATATCTTTATTTTGCATTTAAACGAATTTGGGGAAGGTTGTGAGCTGGTATTAAGCAGCAAAGAATTCCATGTGATGCTTGTACGATGACGAAGGCTATATTTTCCTAAATTTACGTGGATGCGATTAGGGCGTAACAATTGTATGTGTCGTGTGCTATAATTGTGAATGACATAGTTGTGAACAAGGAAATTGTCGAAAGCAGGTGGAACCTATCCATGGATAGCTCTATATGCAAATATGGCTACATATACATTTATTAAATCCGGAGCTTGATGAATGTTTGGAAGAAACCTTTTAAACATGTTATAAATGGTTAATACATGTATTTTAAGGTGGTTATACGTTTTAGGACACTCCCAGTCTGTATCACGCTCGCTCCAGGGCAATATTTCTATCATTACATGGGAAGTGCAAATACTATGGCGGTGGAAAGCTTCATCAGGCTGTTCCTTTGTGCACCTGTCAATGCACAACATTGTGTGATGAAATTAAATATTGTATCCCATCAATACCACAATGGTTTAACGATGGTAGTGATGATCAATAAACAGAAATAGTGGTTTTTACATGAATATGGCAAGGGTAATTTAAGAAAGACATTACAATATGATTAAAACTTATAGTTTTGCAGTCTGTAAATACGTATAACTGGCAATTTTGAAAAGGGGGAAACAGTTTTAATTGTATTGATCCTCACAGAAGAAACAAAGAATATGGCCGTTTCCCTAATAAGAACATCTTCAGAAGTGGAAACAATGATAGAAAGGGTTAAAACTTAGCTAATGAATCAGTAAACTGCTTCATTGATGTTCAGCCAGTAAGTTGCTCTACAATCCCGTTGGTATACAAACAGCAAGGCTTAAATTGTGAACACATTATCTCAAGATGGGAAGGTCTCTTTGCTTATGTGTTTCTTAAAGTCACACTGAATTCACTACTCAGTAGCAGGATAACTTGAATTTGAACTAAAACGATTGCCGAATGCTGCCGCAGATCTTTTGAAAACTCATTAAATAGATTTCTCAAAAAAAAAAAAAGAGAAAGCCAAACAACAAATTGTTCAATAATGATCTTGCTTTACCCTCTTTGACAGGAGACTGCAGTTTGTCTCACAGTTAAAAGACTGATACTGCATGATAAATGATCAACAAAAATAGTTTTAAGATGGAAATGAGATTGAAATTATTGTCTAATGGTATTGAGACCGGCTAAATACAATCGTATGTCTCGACAACCTGCGTGAAGACGTCTTAAAGTAAGGAATGTTGGAAATAATACACATGCAATATATTTCATTGTAAGACAATTACATTTAGTAGTGGTGATTAATTTAAATTTTTCTGTTGTCAAAGGTAGTATTGCAGTAACACAAACTGTCTGTTCTATCCTCTATACCAATGTAGTTATGGAATACATTAATATTATTTTTGTACAGTTATATATCAGCTTATGTGCATTGGTGGTCCTCCTTCTAACAGCAAAATTTAACATGCATTTTTCTTCTGTTAGTTAAGAGGTGTTTGACTTAGACGAATATATGAAGACCCTTACAGCAACAGAAACACCACAGCCATTTCTTGTGTGCAGGGGAAGTCGTCAGACTCCCTCTCAAACCTTTGTTATAGTAGAACGGAATGCACTCCCCCAGACATCACTCGTGAAGCATTTTATGTTTTCTTAAAGGCCATGTATATTTTGACCTTGAGTACTATACTAACCAATGTGTAAGACATACATGGCAGCTATTGCAGGTTGTTGTATATGACTTCACTGAAGAAAACATCCCAAGTTCCAATCAAAATCTTCGGGCATTCATCGCATCAGTCTCAAAGTAATATTTATGTGAATAACCAAGCCTTGTTGATCACATAAGTGTTGATACAACTGTAGAAAAAAGTTCATATATAGTGCCAATTTGGAAAGAAAAATAGATACATTTGCATCTCTCTTGAGTTTGAGAGTTGTTTAGTTGCATTAAATAGGGATCATTTAAGCTTCAAAGATTAGTTTGCTGTTAACTGTTTGATGTATGTTTGTCATGTATTTACATTTTTTAGTTTTTCAAAGGCATTCAGAAGAAGTTCAAATTAAATAGTATAGATCATTTTATTTATATGGTCTTATGTGCTTTTAAGTTCTTGGCTTGTTGTAAAAGGGCTGTGGCTAAATATGGTATCATTTAACTTAATTTGTTTTGTTTTAAGTTACATTGCAATTTATACTTCATCCACCATCAACAATTTAAATAATGCTTACTTTTGTTAACACCAAGGTAATGTGTTAAAACATGAGAGAAATATCCTATACACAAGAGTACTAACATGAAATAATGATATCAATGCCAGTATTATAGTGCTATGGTCTTTCTTCACCAGACTTTTTGCAACAAAACTGCAATATAGTCAGGCCAGTCAGGTAGAGATACATTTGGGAGTCAACAAACCTCCTTTCTGGGCAGAATCATACTATTCATCACTATGCATCAAAATATAAACAAAATGTATAGAGAGTATTGTATTTTTTGTGAACAATGCAAGAGGCAGAGAATGCTCAATCTCTCATAATCTATAATTCCCAGATTTCCAAACATTATGAACATTTAAAGAAGTCATAGATATGCAAGCACTACGAGTTTGATTAATGTAGACACCACATTTTAGTCTTGATTAAAATAAAGCGGTGATGCTACAGGGTGTCTCAATTGAGACTACCACTCCCTTTCACATTAAATGTTGAGTAAAGCATGTAAACCACTTGCAACTTGCTTGAATGATATATTTTAAATTACGATTTTTAAATTTTAAATTTTAAATTATGACAGTAGTGCAATAAGGTGTTATTTTGCGCCTAATTGCCAATGCTGCATATGTATTTTCCATTTCTAAGTATAAATGACGCCCTCACGCCCCAAATCGTTTTTAAAATTGGAGCAGCATTCAACGAGGTAACCCCCAAAAAATAATAGTAAATAAAACACGATTGCAGAATATGGTATGGAAACAAGATCATTCTCTCTGTCTCTTCGTAACTCCTCCATTTCCCAGATTTAGATAACATAAGGCCAGGTAAACGGGATGGCTCCCAACTGGGCTTTGAAATACATTGCGATAAATGTGTATTTCATCTTAGAAGTCAATGCATTTCTGTGCATTAAATTTACTTTAAGGGAAACAAGAAACGTTTGCAGACTTTTAATGTGAAGTTCTCGTCGTCCACACAGGAGCTTGGACAACATTCTAGAGAACAACAATTTCTTTTAATTTTACAATTTCTCTTATGCTATAAAGTCAATACGATAAATAAGGGGAACAGAGCCCGACCATATGCGAATGTCTCAGAGTGCTTTGCTTCTGGACCATTACTGGTGCTCTCAGATACATTCCACACAATGGATAGCTTATTTAGCATATTTTTTATAAATTTGAATTTCGATAACAGATATTTCAATTTTCTGTTATTGTGGGTAAGTGTATTTTTTTTCAATTCTGATTTTACAAAAGAACATGGTAAGGGTATGAGGAAATTAAATTGCCGCTTTTGAGTGGACTTGCATTAATTTATTAAAGATAAAGTTCTATAAATGGTTTGTTACTACTGTCATTATAAGCTGATAATTTTATGGAAACCTTTCGTAGTAAAAACTAGATCTAAATCTGCGTAATGAGCTATAGGTTGAACTGAAGTTATTTTGTCTACTGAGTAGTCATATGCAAAATGGACGTATGTGCATAATAAAAATTATACTTATGACTAAGAATGTTAAAGTATTATGACTGAATGTTGAGCTCGTTGGGAATGTGCGAAATATGCAAATATAACGTTAGATAAAATAACATAGGCCCTATGGTTGGTATAAATCCGAATAAGATAACTGTTACTCCACCTCCCGCGACATAATCCGAGGAATTAACCTCTGTCAATGGGCTATCTTTTTGGCAAATTTAAATTATATATAATACATTATTTATCACTTAGACTTTTATTGCTCTGCATTTTTGATAAGATTCATTGCATTTTCCCGCGATGAAGGCAAACGATGTGGGTATAAGATTTCTGCATTAGTTTGTCTTCAAACTGATTTCGCCACGTAGAGTAGCTAAGGCTAAGTTAGAAGTTAAATGGGTACATTACTTTCACGGTAACTTTATTATTGCCAACTGATGTATGTGGGCACTACATTTGGGACTAGTATATAGGTACACACAGTGCCGTCGTTGCTGACGTAGGTTGGAAAATAGTGAAACTAGTGGGTGCTTGTGATAGTGTCGTTGCTTCCATTACCGTTACCACGCTATGACGTACTGCATGAACTGCATTACCAAAGATGATACTTTCCTTTTTGTAGAATTAATGTAGTTCCACCGTCATCATTTAATCGGGCTTGTGTACGAAATGTTTTCTACAAGGTTAGTTAAAACTTAGAAATGTATACTTGTAAACTTACGAGTTTGTATGCTTATGTATACTTGTATGTATACTTACGAGGCATGCTTACTGTATACTTACGAGGCATACGAGGCATAATACGAGGAATAATTTGTGGACGGTTCTTCCAAGTTCCACTGTCGAGATCCAAGATCTGTTCGTTTTTAATGTCACTCCCAGAACGAATTCTTGTAACTGAAAAATAATTGCATCGAAATCAATCCGAGATTTGATTCTAAATGGCTGCTTTCCATAATTTTTTTTAAAAATTTGTTCCTATGCATCTTCAATAGTGTATACGATTCTTATTAAGTTTAGTTTCAACAAAAATCAGATCACCTATAATTTACATGAGAGAGTAATACCGATGCTTGAGGAAAAGGTGGAATAACCAGGGAGATAATCTACATTTTAGTAATGAATTTAATTAGCAACAATTATTCCCGTCGAAAATGATGCAACTCACTGCAGATCTGCTGCTTTGGTTCAATTTGCGTTTGGAAAAAGTTTTAATAAAGCAATTAGAGTTTATATATAGCAACATCTACAGCGGGAAATAGTTTATGCTTAAATACAACACATTTTGGGGATAAAACCTTTGTAAAGTTTATGTTACAACCTAAAAAGGCAACGGTCTCAGCTCTCCGAATTAAAGGTCTAGATTATTTATATTATAACATATTTCAATCAATACATAGGACATACACGTGTACCAGCAATATACCTGTAAAAATGAAAAAGACTTAATGCATATTTGTCGTATAAGTGATGGCAAAGGCAGTACAATTGTTTGCAAATTATTTATTTTTGCTCTTCACACTTAGTGGCAAGGTAATTGAATTCCTCATTCTCGTCAATCACTTCTCGCTGTTTACAAGAGTCAATAGGAGTTTCCATGTTCTCTTCTGCCTGTACCGTAAAACCTAACACATTTTAGCACAAGAAAGCACAATATAAATGCCTGATAATTGTAATAATTTACTTACTTTCTATATTTTTTAAGTCCTTTTTGTCTTGGTCTGGGAAAGCAACCTTTTCAGGAACATTGCATCTTACGAATCTAAAAAAAAAATAATGAATGAGAATAACAATCTCTGTAAATAGGATCGTAATTACTAGATACTCAAAATAGATGTTTAAATAAATCAATATAAAGAGCTTCATGTTTGAAGTATGTCAACGATACGAAACACTAATATAATGTGGTTTTAATTCACGGTAGCGAAAAAATCAACAATACACAAGCCTGGGGAGTTTCCATTTGTGCAATAATGATTATTACGTAAGTACTTATTCATCATCTAAATACCGAATCTGTGTTTCTTTTCCGCCCACATTCCTTTCCGCCCAAGGTACGATCATCATTAGTGAATCATGAAACTTTGTTCCTCCCAAATTGATGTTGTTTAACTGGATGATTTTAATCTCAGGCAACTTCAGTAGAACCAGAAAATCCAATGGGCATTCTGCACCGAATGACATAGATTGAAATTTTACCTGCAAAATAGATGAAATAAGACATCATTACAGCTGTCCTTCCTTCTTAATTTCGTGAATCTCGAAACTGATTGCCATGAAATGAATGAAATAGGTGTTAACTCAGAGTGCCATTATCGCGGTTTAGCTTACTGCATTTTATTTTATGGAAAGGGCCATTCGAACAAAAGGTCAATTTAAGAAAACAAACGTTTCACGCTATGTCCTTGTGGATAAATAATTTTCCACTTTGAAACTGTCTGAAATACTGCATAAATAATAATTCATATGAAGGAGTAAATATTAGTATGAACGAGTTGTCGGCGTATGTTTAAGATCACTACATGGCAATAAAATCTAAGAACATTAATTCCAAATGTTGGGTAATTTATTGTATATAGCACATTAAATATCAAGGAAATAAATGTACCAGACGCTGCTTGTTGTAATGGCAATTGTTTGCTTAGGTATTTTCCTGGTAAAGTATTTGTTACTTTGTTTGCTTGTTTATTATACTGATAACAGATTAGTGTATTTCTGTTATTTCTGAGATCCTTATCGCCAAGTATTACAAACTTGCTTCATTATTCGTTAAATGATGCTAACTTTTATAACGTTGATACATTTTCCAGACTGATTTTTGTCATAATACTTGTGAAATATATTGCGTTCCGCATAAATTTTGCTTGAGTGTTAAGAATCAGTCGAAAGATTACAGACGATTACAAAAATTACCAATGTCTTATACGTTTTACTCCAAACTAGGAACCTCTATGGGCGTTTGGATACTTGTTTGTGACTGGTCAAACACGGGGGTTATGAAGATAGCAAAGCCGTTACTCACATTTGAGCGTAAACATTTGTCAATAAAGAGTTTGAATGAATTCTGATGATATCGCTCATCTAAGCGCACGACTTTCATGCCAAAATGCGACGTGTTCTTCTTTAGAAGAGAAACTGGTTTCATATTTTCCATATCAAGAATATCCTCATCGTTTTCCGATTCGTAGATGCAATCTGCTAACGTATTCCAGCATTCATTTGTCCATAAGTATTTCAATGTTTTGTCTCTCATCTTCTTACAAATACCGCATATGAACCGCAATATTCGGGAGATTCTTATATTTTCTTCTGTCTTGTTGGCTTTTAATGCGTTTAAGATCTTATTTAAAGCGTTTTTATTCTTTAAAACAATATATTCCGCAATAAAAATCTCTTGGAAATACTCATGAGAGAACACATTGTAGTCAGATTTGGACACGCCAACATTCTGCAAGGCTTTGAAAGGGTTTATATATCCAATTGATTGAGCCATTTCTAATTCATGAGCTTGAAGACGTGCTTCGTTAAGATCAACGTTTTGAATCGATTTACTTATATCATAATTTAAAGATGCTTTCGCGAGTTTCATACGTAACGGTTGTAGCTCTCTTAACATAGCTTCGTTACCCGGCTTCTCCAGGAACCTTCTGTCGAGGCAAGTTATGACAGAACTAACCAATGAAAACATCTTGTTGATGTTCAAATCATTGATTGCCATATTGATCTTGAGTAGCTTTGATACTATGATATGAATAAACATAACAATAAACAACGGTGTGTCTTTAAAGTCTGTCACTAAATCATTTTGATTTAAAATGTAAATAGCTTTTTCTATTAACTCTCCATTGGTTTCGTCATTTTTTTGCTCTTTTGGTTTACTTTTTGATGCCTCAATTAAACCATCGTTATGGAGTGTTCTCGTTCCACATGGTTTGATGCGCTTGTAATACGCCAGTGTTTTACCGACGTATGTTTTAATCTCGTCTGTATCGAATCCTAAAATCTCTACTTTAACGTATGGTTGTTTGTAAATGCATTTTGACTGGTCTATCTTTCGTGACGTAACCCACAACCTCAAATGTGGGTACTGATTCAAAAAGGACTCGTTCAACAAACGTCTTAGTGAAATATCACCAGGTGAGACAACATCTGTATCGCTAATCTTTCCTTGTTGGCTTATTTCGTCCAATCCATCCAGTAGAAGATGGCAGTTTCCTTTCAGTAATATGTCACACAGTTGTTCAGTTGATATATTAATATCTTTTGGTAAAGTTTTATGTAATTGTTCTCCAATACCGACATTAATGCTGATGCCTGCTAGTGGCAGGATGAAAAGCATTTCATTTTTCTTTTCATTTAGTTTCTTCTTTGACCACTGACACGCTAGATACTGTCGAAGTGTTGTCTTTCCATGACCGATATCTGCAATAAACAACGCCCTCTTTATGTTTTGAGAGTCCTTCGGATCGAGTAAGGACATGCTTGTCTTGATTTCTGTGGGTTTATTCGGATAAGTAACATGGCAAACAGTGTCAGTGTAGAGTTCATCGATGAGAACCTTCTCTCCCCAGGGCAGTGGTTTTATGAAGCTCATCGAATGATATCGATCTTGAAGAAGTTGAATAAACTTGTTCTTTTGTTCTTAAAAAAAAAGAGAGTCACAAAAGACAAGTTTAGTCTTAATATGCATTAACATTCTTTGGCAAAGAATAAGCCAGATAACAGGATTTCAGTTAGCCATATTACATCATTGGCATACTTTGTTCGAAAGAGGTAGTATTTCCTTAAACATTAGCTTGTCATGACTTTACATGTTACGAGAAAACATTACATTATCAATACTGAATCATACTCAACATTTACCTTCTGATAAGTGCGATGAATGTGTTTGACTGGGTTCTGTTGCATCCTGTGGACAGTAAAAATATGAGTCAAAAATGAAAAACAAAGAACTTTTCCGGGAGGATTTTAATATAGAAATTGAATGTTAATAATTGCATGTGGTATGTCCAGCCGATACTTAAAGCTGGTACAGCAACTACTGTTCATTTTCCACAACCATGCATCAGAAAGTACTACTTTGTGTTCGTAACACGGCAACATTTGTCACAGGTGGCACTGTAACAACTGCAAAGATGTTAAATTATTCCCATGCAAGAAAAAGAACTGCGGGACTGGACAAGGAGTCTATGAATATGAGAATGCCTACGAGATTAAGTAAATGGTTGGTACAGCAACTAATAATCATGTCCCTCAACCGTGCATCAGTAACTACTACGTATGATCTTAACACGGTAACATCTGTTACAGGTGGCATCAGTAGTTACTGTACTAGCTATGAGTATCGGGTGAATGTCGCATAAAAAATAGCGATTTCTGTACTGAAATATTTAGCAATACTAAGTCCGATTCGAAGCAATTACCATGTTCGGGGAACATAAATATAACAGATATGTAATCAACACGTTGAACGCTGAAATAGCTGAAAACCACCTCAGTTTATGCATTTATAACAAGTAAAATGTGACATTATCTGTATTGTTAATATTTATGAACAATTGTTACCGTCATAATGTTTTGTATAAAATATAATTCAAACATTGTAATAAAGCAATATTCCCAAAATTCAAGGAACGCTTATAGAAGATTTGAAATATCATAATATGAATTGTCAGTACTATTTATACTGAACATACCCTTTGGATGTCACACTCTTGACGTTCCTTTTTGGAGTTGTCATTCATTCCTGCAAAAGAAAAGTGTTCCAAAATACTTTTTAAAATCAGAGAAAGAAAAACAAAGTTATGAAATTCCATTTCAGAAAGTATTGATACAGTTGAGCGACGTATGTACATTAGATGACATCAGTAATGCTGACATTTGAATTTATTAACTATTCTAGGACGTTATACTAATCTTGTACAAGTGCATGGAAATTATATTCAACCCAAAATTAAGAGAATATGAAACCTATTTGATGTAACATATGTGCAAATATTAAATTCACAGCAGCAGACCCATGGATATGGTTTCATCGTCTGAAATGGCGAAATGTTGATCTGCGAAATAGAGTATTAACTGTTACTGGGATATCTCTGTTCTGAGGCCATTCCTACATTCAATGTCAGCAAAAAAAATATATGTAATGTAATGTAATTTAAATAAAATCTTATATAGCGCACTACGCGCGATACATCTGTGCGCTTTACAAACAATCTAGAAAATACAATGACATAAAACATTAAATACAAAAAAGAAGTAAATACATATACCATCTACAGATATATACAGGAATATGAGATCGAAAAACTATTAAAAGCACTGGTGAAGAGTAAAGCGATAAAACAGATTGACTACAAAACCTAATATAATAATATATAATATGATGAAACCACCAATAACCATCCCAATGGGCAAACGCAGTCAAATAATCCAGGGAAGGCAAGCGCAAGGGAAAGTGACGTAGAAAGGAGAAATGCTGCAAAATTGGCACCCAATGGAAAATTTAGATACTCACCAAACCCAACCATAGTTTTGGCTTTGAAAAGCACTGTTTCTTTTTAAATTCTTACGGTACTTGTCACGCAACTGTCTGGGACCACTCTCCACATTTAATGTAAATACCGTGTTTCAGTGGCTGGCCTAGCAATTTTTTTTCAAAATTAAACCAATAAACATTGTGACACTTTGTGTAATGTTTTTAAAGACGCGGAAAGTATATCTTATTGTTTGCAATGTCATAGATGTGAGTATATAGGACAACAACATTTGCAGATAGTTCTTGACCTCTCCTAGAGACTTTGAGTACATCAATATCTGTCAGAAAGAGGAATTACTCTTATTTTATTTTGTCGAATAGGAAATCTCATGGTGTGTCCTTTGGGTGAGGCCCCATAAACTGCTGAGTTTCGGAGACTTCTAGTTCTATCGTAGATACTTTAAGGAACCAACAACATGTTGAGATTAAGTAGTGATCATGAGGACATTTTATCAACTGGTCCAGCAGAGTCACAAAAGAAGAAAGCTCTTTAAGTTAAGTTGTAATTTTCATTAACTTTCTTGGGCAAAGAAGAAGTGTTAAAAGAGTAACTTTGGTGATAACAAATTGATGAAATTTGTTTACAAATTTGATCGTTTTGGGGAACAGAATTTGAGTTAGTCATGTAACATCATTGAAATAATTATTACTTTTTTTTATTCTAGATAAATAGTATTTCCTCAAATTAAACGATTCCCTATTTAAACATGTTGCTCGTCTTGTCTTCACATGTTAGGACCAACACGGAATTATCAAGACTGAATCTTGCACTACATCATTACCTTCTGTTATGTGCGATTCTTGTGTTAGAAGGTGTTCTTTTACATTCTGTGGACGATAAAAACATGGCAATTAAAATTGGAAATATACAACTACTCTGGAAGGAAATCAAACTTGAATGTAAATGAACACATATTATCATGTTGCTACAAAAGTAGCAATTCGTTTAATTTCATATTTAGCAATACAAAGACCCATTCGACGAGACGCAAGAACCATATTCCCGGAATATAGATTAAAAAGTATGTAATCAACACGTTAATACGTTGAAAGAGCTAAGAACTATCTCAATATTAATTTGTAATAAGTTCAATCTGACATTATTTGTATTGTTAAATTTATCAACAATTGTTACCGAATTATAAACCATTGTAGTAAAGCAATATTCCCAAAACTCAAGGAACGCTTATAGAAGATCTGAAATATCATAATATGAATAGTAAGTACTATTTATATTGAACATACCAATTCGGTGTCACTCTCTTGATGTTCCGTTCTGGAGCTGTCATTCCTTACTAAAAGTAGAAAAGTGTTTCCAAAATACGTTTTTAAAATTGAAAGAAAACACCAATTAATGAAATTCCATTTCAGAAGTTATTGATAACGTTGAGCTACGTTCGGACGATGCACAGTATATGTCATTAGTAATGTGTTGGGTCTTCTGATATTTGAAGTTACTCATTATTCTAGGACGTCAAATTAGCTTAATAATAATCGGGGTACACGTGAATGTAAATTATATTTAACCGAAACTTAAGATAATATGAAAACTATACGATATAACATATACACAACTATTAAAATCACAACAGAACATCCATGGATATGATTTCATTGTCTGACATGCCAAAATGTTAATCTGCTGATTAAACCTGATAATAGAGAATTAACAGTTATGGGATATCTCTATCCCAAGGCCATTCATAAATTTAGAGGTAGCGAAACATTACAAAAAGTGATCAAACCACCAATAATCATCCGTATGGGAGTATGCAGTCAGATAATCTAGAGAAAGCAAGCGCAATGGGTGAGTGGCGAAGTTAGGAGCAGTTCTATTGGGCACCCAAATGAAGTATTTACATACCCCAACCATAGTTGTGGCTTGAACAATAATTTTAGTTAAATTTTAATATCTTGCTCATTTAGTTGGCCGGGTATGACAATTTTGAGCTTTCTCTGTTGAGGAGAGGAGTTTTTCAATTGTTATTTTTGGAGTGGGTACATTTCATTTGAACATTTCCTTTTCGGTATTTGTCACGCCGCTGTATTTGGCCACTCTCCAGATTACTATCAGTATCGTACTTCAGTGGTTGGCCGTGCAAGGTTTAAACCTTTAAACAAAGATTCTTTTTAATTTAATGGTTTTAAATACGTTGAAAAGTATATCCAGTTGTGTACACTGTTATTGAATTTAGCTTTTGACTTCTGCTAGAGATTTTGGAGCACATCAATATATGTCAGAAATAGGAATTACTCTTTTTATTTATGATTTGCAAATAAGAAATTTCAGAAAGAAACTGAATACAGATATGGAGTACTTATGACGACACATGTTGTTGAATTTAAAAAAAATAACATTACGCGGCATTTCCATCCCATAAAATGTGTCTCACCCTGGAATTAACCTTAGCTATAATTAGCATACCCGCTCAAAAGACCTAAAATATTAAACAAATGAATAGCATTTACATATAGTGAAGAATTTCTTACCTATTTTAAATACAATAAGACAAACGATGCCGACCATACATATCACTACCGCTATCACGACGGAAACTACAACAATTATTACTAATCTAAAACCATCGAGAAAGACAGGTACTTCTTCATCCTTCGCTGTGGAGTCAGTGTGTGTGTCGGTGGTCTGAATGCAAGGCGCTTCAAATAAATACATAAAAAGTTTTCAGTGTCTCCTTGTTAATCTCTCATTTTATACATTCATGCTTGGCCACTTCAGTCAGAAAATTTGATAATGCATTTGAATTTGTTAATGAACCAACTGCATAATGGACAACAAACTGTCTTAAAGCTCTGTTAGTTTTGATGGCACTTGAAATACACACTTAGATAATCTTTTTCCAACCATAGTTCTTTGCCTGACTATTTTTTATGATTGTATTATCGATCTCTTATACAGTACTTTGATAGCACAACCCCTCTATCCTTGCTATTTGTAAATTGTTATACTTTAATGTGTATACAAAAATGTATATAAAAAAATGCTTAATATACTTTCAAGTCTGCAATGGCATTATGCTTACACATAGAAAACATATTTTACAATTATGTAACAATTATATGAACAAAACTCTAACCTAAAAGACTATAAGATTTTGGATGGTCTGGTTAAATTATGATATAAAGAAGGTTACCTGAATTTAGATCCATAGAACTGTCTTTGATGCCGAAGCTGTTACATCCAACGACAGTGCATCTCACTTTCAGTTTTGAACCACAGGTATCCATAGAAACCTCCATGTAAGCAATAGTATCAAACGTATCCGTATCTGTATTATGCTTGACGGTAACATTGAAGAGGTCTTCGTTTTCAGTGATTAAGCTGACGTTTACTTGAGGACGAGCACCAAGGACACTGCAGGAAACATTATGGTTGGTCTTAGCATCAGAACTACAGTAGCAGGAATCACAGAGGGAAACCACCAGACATTCTTGTTGAGGATTAACTACAAATAAAGGTAAGTAAGTTAGACTTTAAGATAGAAAAAAATCATGTCAGCCAGTTGATACAAAATTTAGAAACGGAAAGTAAAAGAAACATAGAATGCGATATGTTTTTTATGTTGCATTTAGAATTACCAGCAGGGGAGACTCGGAAGCATTGTTTAAAAACAATCGGTTTATATCAAACTAACGTGACGTTTGAAAAATAATTTAACTTTAATGTTTAAGAAAGTAGTAAATTTCTATAGTATATTTTAAGCTTAGGTTCATTTGCATGTGGTATGTTGACATACTATTTATAATAGCTACATATTAAACTACAGTGAGATGTATTGTTTAGAATAGATGAGAGTACTTTCTTTACTTGGCATTATACTTACTTGCAAGTTCTAAATGAACAAAAGCTTCTTCATACGTTACATCTTTCACACTAACGATCTTGTACAAACCGCATCGCTCTTCTATTACGTCTTTGATCAACAAAGCTCCTGTTCCTGAAATATCAAAATTGCCTTCCGCGGGTTTAACAACTACTCTTCCTCCGTTTTCAAGTGTTACAAGAGGATTGTAAAACATAGTCTTCTCACTGTACCAGTATACGTTACTATCGTTTTCGACATGACAATCAATGGCGACATTCTGGCCGATTGTAGCATACTCATTCTCGTTGCAATGTAGACCGTAAGCTAATGAAAAATATATAGGCAATAGCTGTAACTATATTGTATACTTAATAATATATGAATAATATATACTTATAAATGAATAATATATATATATATAATATATATATATAGATATATATATATATATAATC
>JAIPMN010200215.1:0-16740 GCA_020650975.1 Apostichopus californicus
CACATGATCACAAAATAAAATTTTGCAATCCGAAATAGATATCAAAACATAACGTAGGTATCATATTCATAAATTACTAAGGAGACTTATCAGACTCATAACATTGCAATGTGCTATATATTTTCGTTTTGATTTGCACAAAAGTGTTCGTCACTTCCAATGCTCACAATGCTTACATATCTTACACATGAGAGTTGTCAGTCGAGAATGAATTCATCTTGGTAAATTTATTTATTGACGATTGAATTTCTGTTCTAAAAGTTTTTCAAAGTAAAATCTACACCTACGGATGAGGTTTCCGTTTACTTTGTTTTGCCATGACTATGACAGAAGAAATTTATCATGTTAAACTGAATATAGTATCATCAATGAACTCCGATGTCAAACTTGAAGAGCCATTTGTCTTGTGACACACATCACACATGGATTTATATAAAGATGATGGCACCTGTTCTTTTTTTAGGATACTGCTGGGGGAGGCACAAGAATGGAGAAGGCACCGATAGGAAAAAAGAAAACACACCTAATAGAAACTCTTCTGGTAAGTACATTATCATCACAAAATGTTTGATAACTCTGTCAGAAAATAATTGATTATTACGAGATTTGGATGTCTCCTTGTAGGTTAAGATGTATGCTGATGTTTTATTTCTTCATTGTAACTTCATTGTTACGAAAAATTGTCTCGGAACGTAGCTCAAGTAAAAGACACGTTGTGCACAAATGCTATTACTCCAAATGAATATGAATCACAATTATTCAGTTAGGTAAATTCACAAGGGAGATCCTTGCTTGCAAACGTAATTGAACTATCCCATACCAATATCCGTATCACGGGTTTGTATGTCAAATAAGTAGCTGCTCGGCCATTAAAGGTATACTGACACATATGAACAACATTGTCCTTACTATTCTAATCGACATTAGAAATCATGAAAGTAGCTGCAACTCCCATCAAATTCCATCAAAGATTGACAATTTACAAGCCTTTCTCAATTATATTCAGAATAAACATTAGCTAATTATGCACATTGATCATGTATAGGGAGTTTTCTGTTATGTTATCCCTTTGTTTTCACAACTCTCGTTTCAAGGACCCTGAACACAGGTTTGCTGTCTAAGGCGATGTTTTGAAATAGGTTATTGTCTTCTTTGAAAAGATGAACATCACATTATTCAAATGATATACATGGGCTTGTAATTAGGTGTTATCTTATTGAAGACTAAATAAGAAATAGGCAATACTCCATGTCATAGTTAGCGCATATTTAATGAGTTTCCCAAGATTGATCAAAACCTCAAATGTGTATATCTTGCAAACTAAAAATTGAATGAGATTATCACATACAACAAATGCACTGAATATGGGGCAAGTTGGCCAGATGTACGTATAGCACTTTAACAACCATGCTTATATAGTTACTATCGTGCTTAAATGGAAATTTTTTTCGAAACTTGTCTGACCTTACGGCGTATCGTGTTTGTAGGGTACTGCTACAACAGGCGCAAATTTCGTAAGTAAATGTACGGAATTTTTAATAACTGATACATTTTGTAGGAACATTCTGCAGTATCAGAACAAACAATGGAAATAACATGTGAACGCGAGAACTGTGACTATGAGTGAAGCTAATGGCTGGTAGGAAGAAAAGTGTAGTTCGGTTATATTACAATATTACCATATAGCCTATATGACAATATTACCAAATACCGTAGTACAAGGTTGTATTTTAGTTAACAAGAGTTCAATCTGCTAATAACGTTGGTCTTAAGCACAAGGTATACACGAAGGCTTCAAATTGCGCAGGTTACAATAAGTGACGGGGATCTTATGTAGACTTGTCGCAAACTTTAATTTCTATTTCATTACAAAACGTACGGTCGAAATACTATGCTACCGAGGAATATTAATATACATAAATGCCTAAACCAACTGAGCGGACCTCAGGCGTCTCAGCCTCCTCGATGACGTCATCATCGGTCTCAAATCAAATTTAAGACCGGTTCCCCTCGTATTTATCCCCTAAGTAACATATGATTTAATAAAAAAAAGTATGTTTCGGGAGAAGAGAGGACCTTCACTGTCAATGACAAATGACGTTGAATGTCATCCAAGGTTTTTTGCTCAAGTGACAGTTAAACGATGTTTTAGTGAAGATATTATAATTTATAAAACAATGGGTTATCATTGGCATTAAGGCTGAAGAGGCAAAGCCATCATCAATTTTGCCATAAATGAGTATTCAAGAGGTGTAGCATCTTATAAATTTGGAAATTGGACAAACTGGGATACCAGAATAGCTTGAAATACATTATTTACGCTATTCTTGAAATATGCTTAAAACTTCTGCCTAAAGTCAACCCCATTCGTATCGTAGCTCTGTTCTGTCCGGTATTTAAAAGTTCGGTTGTATTATTTTCTTCTACAACGAGTTTTCATTATGTTATCTGTTTATACACAGTGCAATATAAGGCTGTGCAGAAAGACGATAAGGCACAAGTTCCAGATTGACAGATCTTACAGATCTTCCTGCAGCCCTCCATAGTAAGTTAAGATATTGCATGTAGGTATGATTAATAATTTCACAATTGTTTTAATGAAATGTTGAGCATTGTCATGAAATGACTCTCACAACAACGTAAGATATACGATCAGGATTTCTTTACGTTAAATCAACACGTTCCATGTCATTTATAAAAATATCAACTACCTAAAAATTTCAATGATACTTGGTAATGGAATATCACAGAAAGCCAGACAAATTTAACTAGCATAAGTTTTCCAATTAGTAAACTGAAGAAATGCCATGAAAACAACGAATATAGGAATGAAAACGTGCAAGGAAAAGTAAAATCGTTCATGGACAGGATCAGTGGAGAGAAAAAAACACTCCGATGTGAGGCGAGGGAAAGGGGGGGGGGGGAGAGGACAAATGAGAATATGGGAGGGGCAGCATAATTGAATGGAACCGATGACACCGTTAGTCATTTCTGACCTGGATGCTTATTCAATAAGTTTGGATTCGAGAAAGAAAAATTAACGCATACTTTGTTCTCGGAAAGTTCCGCCCTACAAGTTTGTAGTCCAAGAGTCCAATCAGTGACAACTGAAGCGTTTCTTGAGAGATATTTTTCTTTCAGCAACACGGATACCACATACCCGAAAACAGGAGGGATGACGTGAGGGTTAGGGCAAGTCATGTATATAGACCATTGCTAGTTTGTGTGACGTGAGAACGTATTCTGGCTTTGATAATTACCTCGATGGTGGCTACTAGTAACGGGCATGAGAGGTGTGGTCTGTGGTTTGGTATCGGATATCTTGAACTTCTGTTTCGTCAAAAAGTATCTAACTAGCGAAAATATACCTTGATGGAATTTTGTTGCTTAACACCCTACTAATAAGATGCTACAAAATATACAAAATGATGTAAATATTATTCGAATTGGCATATACGATAATCGATATCAGGCGCGTGACTTCATTTAAAAACAGCACCATTAAAAAAATATATAGAATGCTATGTTCAGTTTTCTTCAAGTCATGTCATAGTACAGTCATACCATTTTGATATGCAATCGAATAACAGTATTTTGTGGTCTTGCGTGATGTCAGAAGTCAGCTAATGTATTTCAGTTTCAGATCCCTGCCCTTTCTGCCAACTGCTTTATTGCAATATGTAATTAGAAGAAAAAAACTTACTCACTGGTTTTTACTTGCAGCTGATCTACGTTACGTTCACATGGTAATAAAATCCATCGTAAATCACATTTAGTTTTTACAAAAACCACAAGAGTGTTTTAGGAATAGAAAGCAAACGCAAATTCGTTTGTAGAACAGCTGTGAAGCATGTACATGTTTAATGACACTAATATTGGCGGTATTATCTGGTTATGCCTGTGGTAAGCAAATAAAACAGAAGAAAAGAGAGAAAACAAAACCCGAAAAAAGACAGAAAAGAAAAGCAAAAAAGCGTTAAGGCGTAATTTCGGAAAGCAAAATCAATTAAAAAATAAAACGAATATTTGATGTTCTATCACCGTACAATCGACCGTACTGAGAATGTCTATATGTATTTTCTTTCGTAGGTGAGACTAGCTACTTGAGAGAAGACGGGATACATCTTCCAGCAAGAGGCATTAACTGAAGTATCTGACTGTTAATGTATGCAGAATAAATGTAGATTGAAATTTCGTCGTACCAGCGTTGTCTTTTACAACAGCTCTTCGACAATTAGAAGTTGTATTGTGATCATTAGGTTTACCAAGATGGATACTTAAAGGAGGCACATACTGAAATATCATTAATATTATTGATATATGTGATAAACATAGTTGTGATGGATAACTTCCACAGACATATTAGAAAACCCTTACTCCATTTGTGAGATATCACAGATTTAATGTTTTTTTCACGCATAAGGCCAAATACTTGATTATGTCTAAATATAAAACCAGCGAGCCACATATGCTACAGTTGTATATTGGAGTGATAAGTTTTGGAAGGGGAGATTGGTTTTGTTGAATCTTAAATATCGAATCTCATAACATGACCTAATGATGGCATTGGTTCCAGTGTCAACACTGTTAAAAATCTATCGTGGATATATGAAAAGAAGGACAAACAGACAGTGAATAGGTTTCACATCCTAGCGGCACTATGATATAACAGATTAACAAATGAAGCTCTTTCAGATCGCATATTAAACCTAGGATATCTCCCAAGCGACACAAACATTTCCATAGCTGATTGGGGAGTTGCTTTTCATAAAGATCTTAGTGATATAATCTAAAGATGATGGTTGGGTTTTGTGTCACTTTTAAAGTTCGAGCAAATTTTTTAAAACTGAAATGTCTTACGCCTGGAATATTCTCACAACGCACCTTTTATCCCCAAATTGGTGAGTATGGTAAATAAAACTAAACCTTGAGACATTTAGATGATGTTAATACTAACTCTCAATTTAAAACCAAGAGCATTCAATACTGTGTTAGAATTGCAAAATATTTGGTTACTCTAAATTTTCGAGATCGTATTAGTTTAGGCCACTTCAGTAGTGCCAACACTCATGTTCATGATTTTTCTGGTAGGTATCAATATATCCTAATGATAACAAAGTGGAGTAATCTTACTTTACTTTAAGTGTTAAATCTGTGACTGACTATCTTTGAATGTTAAAAGAAAGAAAAATCTTCACCAAATATTTCTATCATGCTACAGAATTACATCAAGTTTGACAAAACTATATTAATTTGTTCAATCAAACTGTGATTAAATAATAAAGAAAACATTTCATAATTGAACAAAGATATGTATCAGTAGTAGCTTGTGTGACAAGCTATGTGTGTATCGTTATGATATGTCCTACATTGAATTAATGTAAGTGTATTGAAAGTATTTTACAGATTGTTGTTTATTTTACGAGATATTATGATATTTTATAGTTTTATAGTCTCTGCTTTTGTAGCCTATTGTTAGTCCCAGGGGAATACTTAGGTAGCTATAGACTGACAAAAGTGTTAGGTCCCATGGCAACCCTTAGTCTAAGCCAGTAAGTGCATGAGTAAAGTAGTGTGCTAGCTTGTGCTAACTTGTGCTAACTTGTTGTTGTGATGCTGTTATTACTAGCTTATTACTAACTATTTCTAGCTGAGGGACTTCCCTGTTCATTAATCCTAGTGGAACTAAGGCGACCAGCAATAGTTAGCATATGCGACATTCCTATATTAGTATTGCATTTCGAATATGTATGGAGAGTCCATTAATAACATACGGTGATTTCTGAGTCATTTAGCACTATGATATTGCTATGTGATTAACACAAGCAAGTTAGTGGTATGTTACATGACCAGTTGCGTATTATTGCATGTTTCTGAAGATTCATTTTATTATTAATATATTTTGATACGGTAGTCATACCGCTTGCCTTGTGGCTACAAATGGTAAGATGTACATTTATATTTCATTCTGCATTAGGTGGCCATGTTGAATACCGCAGATGTTAGTTATGTCTTTATCATGTATAGTCTTTATGTCATTATAAGGTTTAAACTTTGTGTACTTGGATGTGCACGCCATGATGGCCTTTGTATAGATCATTTCATTTCTCATACTTATTGTACTTTGTATGTATGTATGTATGTATGTATATGTGATCTTCCCGCAAGCAGGAACTCGCGAAAGAAGCCATGAAGGCTTATAGACTCGCAAGCTGACCGAAGCCAATCTCTCGGCACACATCCATTTAACGTCCATGTCGGGAAGTTGTTATTGAACAACACCCTTGCCAGACGACACACATTGCTGTCGGCGGGGAATCGAACCGGGGATCTCATGACTGGGAGACGCCGGCGTTAACCACTAGGCTATACACTCCGCCTTTGTTTTGTTTTGTTAACCCTTTGTTTTGTTAACCCTTTGTTAACACTTTGTTTTGTTAATTAGTTTAATTATTGTATAGGCAAATGTTCTCCGTTTCTCTTTGTGCATATAGCTACACTAGGAATTATTGAGTGTTGACAATATTAGAAATGCATAGTGACCATTCACGAAGAAGCTCCAAGATGCCGTACATGCATCTGAAGTAGAGAAAAGCCAGATTTTCAGTCATTTTAACTTTTAAACAATACAACGTACCAAATGTATAATACCTTACGAACGAGGGACTGATCGATGTCTGTGCTAGACGACATCCTCAGACGACGGTATCCCACCAATGGCCCTGTATCCCAATGGGGCCGAGTAGATGTACCCCCACATTTATATGTTACTCGCTAACTGAGGGACCATTGTGCAAGGATGAGATGGGCTCGCCCCTGTATTAGTAAATTTTAAGTGCGCATGTTATCGGTGTTGTTGCCGAGTGGATACAGGGGTGGCATTTTAAAGCAATGAGGTTTAGCAATCGTGAGGTTCGGGGTTCGATCCCAGGCCGGGTCATCGTAAGGTGGGTATGTCTTACAAGAACAATCTACGGTTTTCCTATCTGAAATAACGTGGCAGTTGTAATCCATAAACCTTTGCGGGCTTAAGCTTGAGCGTCTCATTATTATGACATAGAACGATTGTTTATAATTAATTAGTTCATATATTCTTACTTGTAGTTCGTATTTCACTGCATTGTAAATAAATAGTATTTACCATGAGGCTTACCAGAAGAATATTGTGTTTGTACTCATTTTGATATACTTGTACTTGTACCCTCTCAAAGGTAGGCGACTCCTCGCAGAAGTTGAAACCCGCTTCCCATGATCAACTGTATCTTATGACTGCGTTACAAGCAAATGCCGGTTTTTTAACTATAGCGCTACACTTACATCAGATTAGCTACTAGTAAAGTTCGATCTTTCCATATCATGCTTCGAATATTACACCGTAAATCAGTTGATGTCAAGTTCACTGAGGAAAGCGTTTAACTCTTAAATGTTCCACTTCTCGATTTTAACTCTTCTTGTATAAAATGTCACATATTTTGCACATAGCAACGTTCCAAAAAGTTAGGGCCTGTTAACGTTAAGAATGGTTCGAGGCTGAGGGTGGGGATACATCATCTGACTTCACAGTTATCGGAAAGCAGAAAAAAGACAGAGAATGGTAACCCGATGTCGTAGCTATGATGCGAGAATTACTATTGTCTCAAATGTGGTTAATTCACCCATGTTACGCTTTCTTGATATAACTGAGGAAGTATACACATTTGAAGTTTTCTGGGGATACTGGGAATATGTGCAAACTATGACATGGAGTGTTGCGCTCGTCAAAATAGCTTATGTTAGCTCTTAATAAGTTAACCCATAATTACAAGACAACATATTGTATTTGACTAATGTGATGTTTCTCTTTTCAAAGAAGCCAATAAGATTTCACAAATCGCCTTAGGCCACAAACCTGTGCTCAGTGTCCTTGAAACGAAATGTTTGAAAACAAAGGTATAAACATTACAGAAAATTAGGCAGTCATTCCCTGTACAACATGATTGTTCATGATTAGCTCATGTTTATAGATAAATAACACTAGAATTGAGGAAAGACTGGATTTTGATTGAAATTGCAGCTATTTTCATGATTTCTAATGCCTATTCGAGTGATTAGCACAAAGTTGTTCATAGAGGTTTGTAGACCTTTAACTGGTTCGAATATTCTGCACAGCGATTATAGGTGTCAGAACGTAGTACAAGGCTGCACATTAAATTTCTCTTTCATTGTGATCGTTGTATTGTGTATGGTTAAATATTCATATCACCCATTAGCTAAGAGTGAATAGCATTGAAAGTAAATTTTACTGTGTATATTGCAGCAGTCTAACCGATTCAATGACCAAGTAGTCGCATATTGAATCACTTCTCTTGCAGTCTTTAACACAGTAACATTACGAGCAGTGTTTTGAACAGTGATAATGATTAAACACACTTTGGAGACTCTCTTGCTTCTTCTTGCAGGTGAGTATTCCATTCTTTGGTATATCAAAGTCATATCATCGCGTATTTTGTGATGTTAAAGTTATAAGGAACCTGAAATACTTCCTGCCCACATTACACGCGTCTTTTATTTCACAGTGTTCACTGGAGTACTCGGAGACAATTGCGATGGCAATCAGACCTCCCAATCGGTGCTTTTAGGAGGAAATTTACATCTACCTTGTACAACTAATTCTGAGGAAAATTCATTATGGGCTACAGAAAGTGATATCCATTTATTTATTGGAAAACTCCCGGGAAACTCACAAAAACTTCAAAACGTACGACTCGGGACAAATTATGCCCTTATTATAGAAAGTGCCATGATAGAGAATGAAGGGATATACACTTGCAAAAGTGATGGAATCCTTATTACGACACACTGTGTGAAGGTTATCGGTAAGTAGTTTTGTTAATGGACTGAATGAAGTCGAACATCTTCATTTCTAGATGTATGTTTTCATTCCCAAGCTATATTTTATATAATAATTTGTTCTTCCTTTTAAAGTAGCTCATGAGTGTATTTGCCTTTTTTTATGCTATTCGATATACTACTTTTTTCATTACATTAAAAGTAACTTAACTAAATCTGAAAAGTTGACAATTTCAACATGCCTTTAATTTCACTAAGATATAATGTTTGTTTGATCAAATGCCTTCTTAGTTTTGGCAAATTTGTGTATCTCATGTTTCCATAAATGGAGCAAAATTGTTTCCGAAGACATTGTGCTTGTCAGTGACATGGAAATAAAATCAATAAGATTCTATGTACTATATCAGTGAATTTTAAACATGAAATAAAACTTCTCGTTTTTTTCTTAGTTTAAAATACGGATGTTACTTCGAGAACTCATCAAAATGAAAATAAAAAGAACAAAACGTACAGTGCGGTATTTCCCAAAACATGGTACCGTCGCTCTAGTCAGCATAGCCATAACCATGTAAAATCTAAAACAAATCAAATATAAAACCATTTGCTCCAAAGAAATATCATTCGTTTTGACCATGTAAGAGCACTGTAAGAACAAAATGAAATGCCTTTCTGTTTGAGCATACACTCTGAAAACTGACAATTACTTATTATTCTCAATCTTTAGCAAATCATAGACATTTAATAAAAGTATCTAGGGTTACTGGATAGATAACGGCTTACATTGACAGAATTTACTCTCCAAACGTAAACAAATCGGTGGTATTGCAGGAAACGGTACACTTTCACAGAAATTAAGAATATGAACCTCGCACTGACACTGGCCACCGGAAAGCACGCAATAAAAAATGGGAAGTTTCTATATGAAATTTGCGGTTTTAAATGTTCTTATATTTTAGTTGTCCCGGATTTATACATACTGGTTGATGGCAATACGTCTTATCTTACAAAAGCTCTAAACTTGATGCAAGAATACCAGTTTGAGTGCGTTGCAGTTGGATCTAGACCAATCACTCCTCTTCAACTGATTATTAATGGCTTGTCTGTTTCACACAACTCTACGGAGACTTACAACGAAAATCGATTTGGTACATCCAATTCTAGCACTGTGTTGTTTTAGTCGTTCCAGATCATAGCATATTATATAATGGTAGTCCTTCACCACCGAAGATTTACGTCTCTGAGAAGATGGAATTAGTACTTTAATGTCGTACTACCTCTTCGAAACGACCAAACGTCTACTGGCTAAGAGATGGACACAATATCACTAAAAGCAGTCCAGAAATCGATTTAAACTTCCACGTTTCTTATGAAAGAGGCAGCGAAGGCGAAATAGTTTCAGTGCTGAGTATTGATGTAGGCGAGGAAGAAAAAACTATGAACATAACTTGTACCAGTGCCAGTAACTTGCAAATCATGAGATCTTTGTCTGTGTTGCTTATCGTTTACCGTGAGTACATGTTGGTTTCTTTAAATTTCTATGTAGTAGACGTACTCGTGCTTTCCTTCAAATGTACCCTTTACGTAAGAAATGTTAAATTATCATCTTGTAATTAATTGATTCATTTAGTTATATTTTGCATTTATTTATATTTGTAGAACATCCAAGAGTAGATATATCACTTGACGGAGTGGTTATCAATGGCACAACAAAATACGTTCAACAGGGAAGTTTTTATTCTATCGGATGTTTTGTCCACGGAAACCATATTGACTTTATATCTTTGATTGTCGAAGAAAACAGTGGATACATCACACATCACACATCTACAAATGATACTTTGTACTATAATCGCAACACTGAAGGTCACTCGAAAGTGGTAGACATACTTGTGTCATCCCACCTGACAATCATTAAATGTTGGACCTTTAGTCAGTTGGATTTTACAAATGTCTCTAATCAGGTTGAACTGAGAACAATTGGTAAGTAACAGTTGGTTAATGATTGCAAGCTTTTCAGTGTTTGTTAGATACAATAATCATTTGAACTTTGGGACCATATCAGTTTATGTTATGAAGTACCTTATTTGACAACAGTCTTGAATCTAGTTACCCACAGAGAAACAGCATGAGGCATTACGTGCTATTATGCACTTTCATTTTGATGTTCTCTTCGCAAAATGGATAGTTGAATGAAACACATTAAGTCGAGTGGTTTTGAAAGTTCGGCTGATGATTGAACTCTCAAAGGGTCACACGATACTTCTATAAGCTACACAGTTCAAGTACTTTAAACTGATTAAATGTCCTGTGTGTTAGTGTGCGATGTTGAAAAGGATATTTTAAAAGACTTTTAAAATTAACACATAGCTTAAGTGTGCTTAAAGGGGAATTGAAGGCAGCACGCAATCATGATCCTAATTGTTGATTTAAATGTAGGCTTTAAAATGACCCACTTCTTGATCCCAACAACTTATCTTAAATTTAGTACCGACCTTTTGAAAGTTGAGATTGGCGCCGATGCCGCTCATTGAGATTGATTAAACAAAATTGCTGAAGATCGCCATAGATATGCAAATACCTGTGACCTGGGTCACGGATGACGTACTATCCGGACAACTTCAACATCCAGACGCGATGTGTATGTGCATGCTTGGCTATACTTATACTGTGTAGGTTGTGCTGCATTTAGATTACCGTACGTACGTAGCCCACATGTAGGCCCGACGTTACTCGAAGTGAAGCCCAACAAAATGCCGTACTGTTAGAAGTTCGGTTGTAACAGTCATTCTTCCCGAGTATAGAAATCACAGTTTTGGTTTCCACATCCGAAGAAGAACCCAGACCTTTTTCAAGAAATGCACTCTACTTCTTTCGGTATAACATTGCACAAACCAAAGTCACACCAGTCTGTACTACCGAGCCTAACAACAGTAGGCCTAGGTTGTTCGTCTCAGCCTACGTTTTGGTACTCATCGTCATCGCTAAGTCCATTATTTTCTCTTTCTTGTAATTCTGCAGCGTTGAAACGTTGTTCATAATCGTAAGGAACAGGTCTGCCCATTTACACAAGCAAAGCAATTTTAAATTGTTTTCATAATCTGACTTTCTCAGGGATAGCAATATGAATATTAAATGTTTTCTAGCGAAATGTTAGTGTTAGTTACACAATGCAGTTGCACAGTATTTTGCAAAACGTGAAATATGATTAGTTGTCCGTATAGTACGTCACTAAGAGCCCGCATTATAGCTAATTCACATTTCAATGGCAGCCCCTATGTTCCCGGGGTAGCGTCGTAGTAAAAGTTAATTATCTCAGGTAGGAAAGAAGTGTGGTTGATATGGTTATGTAATATTCGTCTTTTGAGTGGGGAAAACAATTAGAAATGGCTTAATGTCTTGTCTTCAGTTCTCCTTCAAGTGCTGACATTGTACGAACATAGAGAACGCGATATCATTAATGCGGCAAGTTACTTTACTGATTGATCATTGCCGGATTATTCAATATACACTGATACTTTGTATTGATGGTAAGACGATTGCTATGAATATAACTAATACTTGTCCTTGCTAATAATAGTCACTGTTATTGTTTTGTTAAAACAGTTGTACCTAAGATTTCATTTATGTTTGAGGAGAAAACTGTGCTGCAGAGGTTTATCCATGTAGCCATTGGTCAGAGCTATACATTGAGATGCGCTGCACTTGAAGCAAGGCCAATGGTCCAGCTGACTTGGGTTTATGAAAAATCAGAAGTACATTTGCGAGAAAAGTTATTCGTTCCAAAACCAACTACAGGAAAGGAAGGTTTATGGGACTGTAAAAGTGACATTCAATTCCGCCTTGATGCTGAAAGTGCCATGATAACATGCCTTGCAGTTGGAAGCTCTAAACTTCAAGAAAGCAACATAACAATTACACTTTTAAGCTTGGGTAAGTAAGTCTTAAAGTTCGGTACATATCTGCAATTTTGCAAGCTGATAAAATGGAATGTTATGCTTCCATTGCTTAATTCATGAAATACACCTTGGTAATTGCGTTTCATATGAAAATTATGTATTAAATTCGTGCTTACACTAGCTGCATGTATATCTTGTTTTGCAATGTCCTCTGCTGATACTATATTTAACAGCATACTCTTTTCTTATTCAGGTGAACTCAGAGGACCATCTACCCGTATTTTGATTTTCTGTGCTGTCTTTGTTGTGCTTGTATTAACGGGACTACCCCTGATCTATAGACTCAAGTTTTCTGGTGGTAACTATGTCTCATATCATTGGCAGGAGCAGTACGTATATTCATTTTTAGGAAACCAAATGTATCATTAGAATTGCTGGATCAATGAAGACGGTTTTATTATTGAATTGTTTGCGTTTGCGTCAAGGCAAATCAACGTGTACCACCGAGCAAATTTTCAACTGCAGGGTACTTACTGAGAAACATCTCCAGCATCAGCGCGACCTCTGCCACAACTTCATCGATTTCAAGAAGGCCTTCGACAGAGTCTGGCATGATGGCCTTTGGCATGTCCTCAGAGAATTCAACATCAAGGAAGGACTCGTGCAAGTCATCCATTCACTGTACAGTCACTCTAGCAGTGCAGTTCTTCTGAACAACCAGCTAGGAGAGTTCTTCCAGACAACTGTGGGTGTTCGACAGGGCTGTCTACTTTCTCCGGTTCTTTTCAACTTATTCCTCGAAAGAATCATGCAGGAAACTCTCCAAGACCACCATACCTCCATCTCCATTGGTGGACGGCCAATCTCCAACCTTCGGTTTGCTGATGATATAGACCTGATGGGAGGCAACATTAACGAGCTCCAAGACCTCACCAACAAACTTGCTACAACAGCCGGCAAATTTGGCATGGAAATCAGCACAGAGAAATCGAAGATCCTAGTGAACAGCAGGAACAACATCAATGCTCATATCACTATGAACAACGAGGCTTAAGAGGAAGTATCCAGCTTCAAATACCTGGGAGTGACTCTGACCAAGGATGGCACCTCTGCAAAAGAGATCAAGATCCGGATTGCCTCAGCTACAGCAGCAATGACCAGGCTAAATGTGATCTGGAAGAGTAACATCAACTTCTCCACCAAATTCAGGCTCTACAAGTCACTGGTCACCTCCATCTTACTCTACGGTTGCGAGGCGAGGACACTTCTGGCTGAAAGCGAGAGGCGAATCCAGGCTTTCGAGACCAAATGCCTGAGAAAACTACTCCGCATCTCATACACCGACCGTAAGACCAACGCCTATGTTCGAGAAACGGTCGGAGACCTGGTGGGCCCATTTGAACCACTCCTGTCAACAGTCAAACGCCGGAAACTGGCGTGGTTTGGCCACGTCACAAGGCATGACAGCCTCTCCAAGGTAATACTCCAGGGCACTGTGGAGGGTGGTCGCAGACGAGGACGCCAGAGGAGAAACTGGTCCGACAACGTGAAGGACTGGACCGGCTTGGATATGCCAGACCTGCTCGCCACTGCTGTTAACAGATCTGCATGGAGGACGATGGCAGCTGCAAACGTTTTGTCTCCCCGACGACTTCACAGTCATGGGACTGAGTGTGAGTGAGTGATTGTCTCTGCGCGCAAACAATAAGATGAATACTAGTTATTGTGCTACATAGAATATCGGTTCTTATTAGTTCCAGATTTCACTAACCTACATTAGTGTACGTATTCAATTGAAACCTTTGAACAGTATGATTTATACTTGGTATGGTTGCTTTCATTGTACTTGACCGAATCAGAGCAACATAACACAATACATTATCTGATAATTATATTAATTTCGTTTTTCAATTTTTGCAGGAGCAAAGAGTCAAGTCCAGTTACGGTAAAACATTTTACCTGAAATATTAAACCTTTTAACTTTGAGCAGATAATGTTGTTAGGAATCGGAAATTGTATCACTTTAGAAAGAAAGAAAAAATAATAAGGAAAACGACGATTTAATTTGTTCGATTAATACTCCCGGATCAAGCAATATTCTTACAAGAATAATGAATGATGTACTGATGTGAACTTCAATACCGATGAACGCTTTGTAAAATTAATGTACGTAATCAATGAACTTCTTTAAAAGACTTAGTCATTTGCAAAGGGAAACAAGAAAATGTTTGTGACCGATATGAATATCGTTTAGCCATGATCGTGTGAGTTGCCTTGAAATTTATCTTAATTTGTTGTTAAAGATTACTGCACATGTAAAGTATTTATGTTGAACTGACTGAATGAAAATGATGTCACATTAGCACAGCACCATGATCACCTTAATTTAAGCATTGTACATAATATTAAACCATCAACTTTGGTACACATATCGTCATTTATATATGCAGTCATGGAAACGCGAAATCTATCGTATATGGTAAGCACCCATTTGTTTCTCCGCTTTTGTTAGACAAACTACAGAACTGAATGAAGAACCTCTGGACTTGGGTTCCGTGATTGAAAGAATCCATCGAGACAAACCAAGGTATGGACAATATTTCAAACTATTAGAAATTTTCATTGTTTTAGCATAAATATGATATGTTTTGTTCTGATTTCTTCACATTTTTATTTACGTTTTTCTCATTTCTACCCACAATCTTATTTATTCATGTAGAATGGACTGCAGCTCATCGATCGTTGCAACACCAACAAAGGTATGACAAATCTTATCCCTCGCATTGCTTACGTACCGCAGTTTATTGTCATAGTAAATTGCCAACCAATTAACGTTGCCACTTTCCCGAGGCACCAAAGCATAATATGAATGTCTTACCTATCATATTTCAGCGTATAAGGTTTATTTAGTCATTGGAAGTTTAATTTATAGTCTGTAGCATTCCAACAATGATAATACATGTAACTAAAGGAAAATGATATGAGATGGCTTAGACGTTAAATTACCTGTCATTGTGATTTGGTACTATATTACGCATTGCTTACCGGTGGAAATGTATTTTGCTTGAAACTCTTCGAATGATATTAGTTACTATCTGATTTACCTTTATTTGCAGTATGTCACTTCCCAAACTCCCCGACGAGAGTACAGCCTCTGTTGAAGGTAGCATTAATGTTGAACACAATTTTGCTTACTACATTAAAAGCTAACAATTCGTGGACAGCATGGTCTGTCAGTATCACGGCAGTACCGTGTCACATGACAGCAAACTTGCAAACTTCTCCTCAGTGGTATGTTAAAATTATGAAAATCACCACACATGTTGCTAACTATTCCCGGATGTTCCTCATTTTAAACAAGTGTATCATTTACAGCACTGCTGTTCATTGTTGACCTATCAACTTTGAGCTGTTAGTCCAAGTTGCTGTAAGAAAATGTAGACTAGTTGTTTTTTATTCGGTAGCAAAGTGAACAAAGAGTATGTGTCATACACATTCTAATGAATATTAAATAAACACTACATTTTGTACTTTTTAATCAATTAAGTCTACATATTTGGCTCTGTGAAATATTATTCCAAATTTTTAAAGAGGAATAAACATACTAGTTGAGTATATATGTGAAACTAAAGAGAAATGGGATAAAAGAATATTTAAACACATCCATGGCATAGTGCCAAGTTTATATAGTAGCCATAGAACAATCAATTGATGATAGCTACTGTAATTGATTCCTTGAACATAGTTTACTATTCTAGGCTGACGGAAGGCTCGTTGATGCGCAATGTCTACACAAAAAGAGAGATATGTTTTGTAGCCCAACTGAAGAAAGGGATGCTCTTAAACCGATGGATTGGTACGATAAACAAGACGCCGGGAAATAAAACATGTGTATTTATTCTCTACCTTCAGGTACATATTCCAATTTAACTTCCATATAAATAAATATCAAGAAGTATAGAGTTGACATCACATGAAGTAATTTTAGTATAAATAAATAAATAAATATATATAT
>JAIPMN010200293.1:0-10702 GCA_020650975.1 Apostichopus californicus
ATGACTTTTCTCTTCTTCAATGTGAGGACATAGTGTCAACAGGAGAGGAAATAATTTTTGTTAGAAAACAAAGTTCATTAGATTTAAGCAAAATTCAGAGTAGTGTATAATTCATTCTAGTTCAGAGAAAGGCACAGTATCAAAACCTTCCCATTGCAATTGTAGTTATACCTTCATTGTTATGTGAATGCCTTGAACTGAGAAAAGTAACCGTAGCCTTCATGTGATCGGTGGAGAATTTCAAAGGATATCTCAGAGGCTGAAGTATACACAGAAGCCGTAAGAACTACCTTGCCTTTAGCATGTCAATATTCCATATTGAGTAAAAGATGCGTACAGTTTTGTTTGGTTGCCGCTGCGGCATATGTGTCGGTTACTTAAATGATCGATCAGTATGCATACGTATTGTAAATCAGTATATATAATTATCGTCTTTTTTAGTATTTAAACCAGGTCCGAAGATAGATTGTAATATTCTAATTGTTTCTCTATTTTATATTTCAAGATGGCGGAGAGTAGCCTCGTGAAAGATCTGCACGATAATTTCCTGCAGTGCGCAATATGCATGGAAGGCTACAAAAGTCCCCGGATGTTACCATGTATCCACAGCTTTTGTCTCAAGTGCTTGGAAAAGCTCGCGCAAAGTCTTCAAAACAAACCGTTCTCTTGTCCGACATGTCGAGCGGCAGTGGCTATACCCAAAACTGGTTTAAAGGATCTACCGAGTAATTTCCTGTTGGTGAGTCTTATGGAGCGTCTTAACCTGGCGGACACAACAGGATCAACATCTTCAGTGTGTCACTTCTGTCATGGCAACAAGAATATCCAACGTTGCATTGACTGTGATATTCATGTTTGCGTCACTTGCAAACCGTTCCATGACAAGGTACCCGGCTGTCACGATCATAAGGTAATCCCGATTGGCAAATTAAGTGACGAAAATTATATCAAAGGTATCCTTGCTTTAGAAGTACCGCGGTGCAGCGAACATCAAAAGGAGAAACTACGCTTTTACTGTACAACCTGTAGTAAACTTGTTTGCCGAGATTGTGCAATCGTCGGTCATCGAGGTCATGAATGTCTGGAACCTAAGACAAGAGTAAAAATTGCCAAACAAAATTTACAGCTTGCTATAAAAAACAGCGGAAAGGCGGTCATATCGGTTCAACAAATGAGTGCAAATGTCAATGCAGCTACAACAAGTATCGAGCAGGAAATTGCCAACAGTGAACAAAAAGTCGATCAGCAGTATGATCAAGGTATTGAAAGGTTGAAAGCTGACAGGAATACATTGAAATTAGAACTAGCGGAGATTAGAAAAAAACAATGCACTCCATTAAAGGAGATAAAAGATAAAGTCGCAAACTGGACGGAGGCGATGGAGAACACTCAGGTAGTGGCGAAGAAGATCATGACAGCAGAAAACCAATGGGATATACTTGGAATGGAGAAGGATATTACAGACGCCTTTAAAAAGCTCCATGACGATGAGGTTGCTCTAAACAATAAACGTTTAAGCGTTCAAGAAGTGTCAAATACTACAATAACGTTTTCTCCTTCTGTGATGAGTGTATCACAGATAGCAACTCCAGTAACAGTGAATCAACCTGAATACTATTTTGGTAAGAGAATTTACAGAAATCCCCCATTACCTGTAAATAATAATCTACTGGGTACCATAAAACAATTAACATAATACATGTAGTGAGTCCCTACAATACAAAGAACCAGAATACTCCCCATTTAGTTCGGCCTATAGAATAGGTCAATATGAATAAGGACAACACTATATAACTTCGAACGATTTGTGAAAACCCTTGCAACCTACTGCAATATTATATATATTACAAATGACGTCAGTACGACCGATACTAACACAATAACGAGCAATAGAAACAGCATGAAAATAGAAAACAACATGATTAAAATACAACCAGTTTGATGACCAGTGTTCAACTTACATTAAGTCGTGGTCAATAACTATCATTAGTCAAATGAAGACAATATCATATTTGAATTGTGTCACCAAATAACAAGGGCCCAATGGGCATCCATTCACAACTTTCGGTACTCGATCAGGAAACACCAAAGCCCGTGAAAAGTTGAAGTCCAGCGGCATAGGAACTCAAGATGACCCGAATGAACTTCTTTAAAAGGCCACCAATAACCCCAAGATCTCAACCACTTTAAATGATAGAGGTGCGAATATTTGGTATATAAAGGGTCAGACGGAACCGGAAGTAAAGAACCGAATCAGTGACGTTGAAGAAGTAAGCGTTCTATAAATGGCAAGCGACGACTATTTAAATCTCTTCCTATTCTTCTACATCTTTTTTTCCTGAAAGGTTTACTTTTTGTTTCGTTTGGTATTGTTTACATTCTATAAGTATTTTTATTCTCACTTTTATATGTTCATTCTTAATGGGTGCTACCCTGTTCCTTGATCTTGGTTATTCTTCTTCATTTTTGCGCTTGGTTACAAAAGTAACCAACGTGTTGATAATATCTTATGTAATGAATTAAGTTAGAATCTCCCTCCTGGTATAATCGTAACGGACATAAGTGAATATTGATCGATTTACTGCAGCCAACTTTGTTTGTATCGATTTAATTGTAATCTTTCTCATTCGGTTTCTTCTGTTAATGAAAGTAGAAAATCTTGTAAGCATTATGAGGTATGTTATTTTGTAAATGCTTGCCTTTTATATAGACTAGCATACTGTATTGCATAGACATGTTAAATTAAGGAGTAAGTTACTTTTACATTTTTTACTGGTGATTAAACCCTGCATTTGGGAAGGAGGGGAATGGTGATGCGCGGAGGAGGTTGAGAAGTATGTATGATATTGTAGGACGATTTATTCAAGGACTAATTGTTGATAAATTGAATTAGTATACAACGCCAAAATGACATCGGGCAGAGTTGTATCCAAGATTTCGCTGCGGTATGAGGGATGGGGATGTGTGCGTGTGGGGGGGGGGTGCTGATGGATGACGTCAGACATTTAGGGAAGTGACGGCTGTGGAGTAAATAAAGGAGAGGTGTGTTCCTGGGATCGCTGTAAATTAAATTAATGCAATGACTAACATTTCCCTTTAATTGTAACCACGTACATTGTATGGTCTTTTGTGAGATAGTAACTTCCGAACTCTCCTTCAAACATTCTGCAGCATACCAGAAGACACGCGTACAGTTCCAATTAGTTATCGAAGGCCAACCTTACGTAGTTATGTTGTAACTGACACCTACTTTAGTGTTTATTTGAGAGTCTATTGGGGTATTTGTATTATTGAACTTTCAGACATGAGTGACAATCAATTACCCGCCATTATTATTTGCTGTACCCGAATATGGATTAATAGTTGCCAAGTTAAGAAAAAATCTTGCTCAAATGTTTAACCAGTGGGCACGATAGCTCAACTGCAAATCGCAAAACGGCATCTTGGAGTCCATCATATCACTGATCTCAAGCTTTTGCAGGTTTCAATCATGGTAGTCCCGAATACCGTGTATCTCCAAATACAAAATACGTCATGGTTAGATGATTTGAGATAACTTTGCTCATGACCAATGACTAAACCTTCGGAATCACACGACTTTTTGTAAAGGTCAAAGATCAATTGAGGTCACCAGAGGTTAAAATATGAATACATTGTAAACTCAGTCTATAACTTTAAAGATACACCATTTAAAATGAATTTCATTCTTGGCATGTTGGCCCATCTTAGTGCAAGCTACAAACCTATATATGTGTTGTAGAATGCAAGAGAGGACCGTAGTTTTAGCGGCCCCAAAACGAGAAATAATTTCAAAAAGGAGACAAAACCACATTCTTAGACATGTGCTGCCAATTGAATTGACAAAATCATTTATCCAATGAGAAAGGTTATTTTCTTACAGACACAAAACACGATCCAGATGGTCAATCAACAAAAAATTATAATAAGATTCTATAAATTAAATTCCTGGAGTAAGCAATTTTTCGGTCTGGTCTTAAATACGTTTCACTGGAATACCACATGGATTTTTCTCTCTGAAAGTATATAACAACATCAGTTTTTCAATATTAAAGAATCAACTAAATATCACGTTGATTATTTCAAGTTATGGTTTAATAATAACTAGCACACTTGCACACTAGCACACAGTTTGTGCTCACGTTATTGTGGTAATATACGTGTTACATTTGACAAAGCAAAAGGTTGTTATCTGGTTGTGTTGTGGTGTTAAAAACTATTAAAACTGTTGGTTATTATCATATTTTTATTGTATGTTATTGATGGTTTAGAGGGTTCGTAGACGAAGCGTCTTATTATAATGTACCCACAGTAAAGTAGTTTACCTGGTTGTGGTCCGGTGAGTTTGGAGTATCATGTCATGTCATATTCTGATGTATTTGTTTTTTGCCGTCATTCAACAGTTCACTCTTTAAGCTTAATTGTATAATTAATGGGGTTGCTCATTGGTACTCATCATTTGAATATCCTTAAAGCAGTATGCAGTACAGATACAGATTTGCTTCCATAGAATTTCATGTGAACTCGTGCAAGTGGAGTGAAGGGATGACCGACTTGTATTCAGGATAATTCTGGTGATGAGTACTGATTAAAGTGAAGGCAGAGTTGTTAATTAATTTTGTATTTATGTTTGAATTCATCATAACTTGACATTCATCTTAAAGTGGCACGATCCAAGTATAAGAAAGATAGTCGGGTATAGGTTCTTGTATTCTTCAATTGTGACTGTTAGGATGTGATTGAAGCGATGGTGATCTGCTGAGTTATTTGAAAACAATTTATGATGTATCCACTTAGTCAATTGCTCATAATTTCTGTGGACAGTCAAATCATTTCAAAGGAATGCCAAGCGTTATATTGATGGGGTTCTAATGCAACATGGTGTTTTGGGGTTATATTTCACTTAAAAATTCGTTGCCTTTATCTTACTGTTAAATTGCAGAATGTTGGTGGATAATAATTAGCTATGTTTACTTGCAAGAAAGCATACTGTAAATTGTTTTATTCATGTTTCATTTTATCTTGTTTAGGGGCCGTTACTGCTCATTGTACCCTTTGGTATGCCGCATGTTCATCTTGGTTCGTGCGTGTTGTCGGTTTGTGGAATAGATTGCAGTTTAACAACTTGGACAGTTTTCTCTTGTCATTAGCGTCGCTTGTCTTACTAAGGGTCGCCCCTCCAGCCCCCCCCCCCCCTCCCCGCGATTTATAACGTTATCTTCTACGAGGGGAAGATAATATTTTGTGAAGGTTTAATGTCAAGACAACCCTGTTAAAGACTTTGATTATTCATATACAGCAAACGATTCACATTGACGTATCTCGGGTAATTGAGGAAGCAGTTTGAAATTGAATTATTTTCTCCTGCAGGATGACTTAATTAAGAAAGTTCAATGTTAGTTGATTAACCCCTTGCATATTTCTAACAATGGGACAGAACACTAATCAGATTATCTCGCCGCCATCCATACAAGAGTTTGACTCTCTGTACATATGTGGTCATCTGACAGCATTATTTCTAAAGTTTATCTATATTGATCACAGCCTTGCTTGATTACTTTACCTGCATTACTATTTCTTAACTTTAATTTCAGTGTCGTTACGTTTCGTGGATTTTTACTTCAGGATTTAATTTTTTTTTATTATTAATACCTGTTCGAGGTGATGGCTGACGATATCGTCCAAAGAAATCGTGAGATAACCCTGAATTGTTCGTTGTGCTCGAAACGTTACACAAGTCCACGGATGTTACCGTGCATGGACAGTTTTTGTGGAACATGTTTACAAGACTACGTGACTAATTGTCGAGATAACAGAGTATTCTGCCCTACGTGTTATCGAGATTCACAAATGTCAAGTTCAGACGTCGAGTCTCTGCCGAGGAACCTGTTCTTAGAGAACAAAATATTGTTATCAAATTTATTGGAAAGAGATTCATCAGGTAACACATCATCAAATTGTGGTTTCTGCAACAAAGTACCCGGATGTTGGTTTTGTTATGATTGTAAATTATTCCTTTGTGCTAAATGTAAAGAAGAGCATGATAGTAATTCAGAAATTGATGACCACACTGTTATGACTGATGAGAACCTTTTGAGAAAAGTTTCAGAAATAATCGTCAGCAAGGCGCCATTTTGTAATGTTCATAAGACAAAGAGGCTTCGCTTCTTTTGCTGCACATGTGATCAGCTTGTATGCTGGGAATGCACATTGGAGAATACACATGAGCGTCACGATTGTGTGAACGCTAAACGTCAACACAAACCATCGACAGAAAGCCTAATTACGTCTGTCCAACTTGGTAAAAGTCAAGCTGCAAACGTTATTGATATTGCTAAGAAGACAGCACAATACCAGACGGAAATAAACGAAATGATAACTGTTGCAAGAAAGGCTATAGACATACACTTTGAAGAACTAATGAATAAGTTAAAGAGAGATCGAGAAGAATTGATGCAGGCTCTTGAAGTGATTGAGAGGAAGCAGACAGAACCACTCCTGCAAAGTAGTACACAGGCGAAACATTGGACAGACGCCATGCAAAATATCCAAAATGTAACGACAAAGGTATTGGATGGTAGCAATCATTGGGAAATACTTGGGATGAAGAAAACTATCAATGAAAGGTATCGAAAACTCGGAGAGGAAGAAATTAGACTAAAGAGTAACCTACGTGATGCAAGGAATGGTATGTTTACCGAAATAAACTTCATAGGAAGACCCGTGGATCTTAAGAGTTCATATCACAAAGATCGACTGTCAGATAAACCTGAGAATGGAAATCGTGATCGTTCTTATAAATTAACTTCGATCGAAGGAAATATTTTAGGTTTGATCGAAACGAGCAGAAAGGACTGTCAGACTGGAAATTTCAGTAAGCTCTTTTCATGGACCAGGCAAAACTATCACCCAAAGGAGTATAGTGATTAGTGACCTATTGTCCCTTGCATTGTATTGTAAACTCTCTGTTTTAGCTAGATGTATTAAAAAAGAAGGAAATTTCGTTTATTTGCAATCTATATAGCACATTTATTAACCCTAGCGTACAATTACATATACGCAATTGTCTAATCTGTCTAATTATCAACTAATTACCCATTCCGGTGCTGAAACGTTTGTCAGAAACTTCAAAGCATAATTAATTATTGTTTTGTCTATAAATGCAATTAGACGATGTACATTAAACTTATTTGTTTATTAATAAAATGACCTACGCTTCTTATCACTGATGAAGGAAGGTTATATTAAGGAAGGAATTATTTGATGTTATTCAATTAAACAACATATACAGGGAAACACATTTTAATCCTTATAACAGCAACTCCCTGATCTAACATTGATTAGTAACACATTAATTATTAGTACATTCTTGTCAATCGTTTGCAACAAATATATTCTTCATTCTTCATTCAACTGTTTACAGGTGTTATATGAGACCTTAATATTAGAGTTACATACTTAGGCAAAAATCGTTAACGATAAAGGTTGGTTACCATGTTTTACTAAGCATAGTCAACTGTCCAAATATTGCCACGGGCAACTTGTACTTATTTTTTTCAACTGTTGTAAAATGTCGCTAAATTTCGAACCTTAAAAAGCTTTTAAATTACCACTGCTGATGTTTGCGGAATCACTTACTGTATTAATCTACTCTTAAATGATATTGAAAAGGTTTGTTTCGTAACAAATTAGTCTCATACAAGCTAAAGCCATCGTTTAGTAGTCACGAAGTCAAACAGTTGATTTGCTATTACTGATTTGACTGAGCAGAAAACATCAAATTGAATCTGAAAGTTAAACCTGAACTGCAAAGGTATCGAGGTGAAGCCATACCTATTTTTTGTTTGGGGGGTGGAGTTCTCGAAAAGGAAAACTCTGCAGTCACTCTTACCGACCTAACAAAATGTACGAGGGGGGCTGCCGATTGCAAATTCGGCAATGACTATAACGCGGATTGCAAAGTCGGTAGTTATTATTACGGTTAGATTCGTCCAACACGACAGCATACAGATACGTTGAACTCAAAGCCAAAGCAAATAGTGAATTAATCAGGTCACACATCCTTTCGAGGGAAATATTTCATACCGTAGTTTTGATTTTTTGTTGGTCATGTGTACATAATTGCCTTCACAGCCCAGTATTAATAGCGTGGATAATAACTTCTTTTTTTTAACATGACATGGAAGTGTATCGAACAAGCTATCATGAAAAGAATGTTATAGTCTTCACAGTCGGTAGATCTGAGGGTTTAATCTGCAGAGAAATATCTAATTAAAATAAGAAACATTGTTATTTTTATGACCTATATTCTGTAGAATTATTTGGGGTTACATCATGCATGCTTTCTCTGTCTTGCCTTATAGCACTTATTACCGAGAAAATGTAATGGATTCTATATTTAATGGTTATGATGCTAAGATGAATAAAACTAGCAAAAACAAAGATTGAGGTGAAAATTTTCGATTTCAGATTAATTTTAATCAGGTATAATAAAAAAGATATTTGTGGAGGAAAGTTTTCTTTTAATCTATTCTTTAATTCCTCAAAAACATGACAAAATTATGATTTTAAGGAGGAAAGTTATTCTTTTCATCTATTCTTCAATTCCTCCAAAAAAATGACACAATTATGATTTTACAAGGTCACTCCAGGGTTCCATCAAACCAATATATTTTTTTATTGTGTGATTGATATTAATCAAACTAAGGCGACCGTCGTATTATTTACATTCGTTTCATATCAGACGTATTTTGCCTAAACACATTAAAGTATACGGCATATAAATGAACAAAACGTGTCGTCGTCATCGTCGATTGGACAAATAAATTGGGTGGAAATTAATAAGAGACGACAGAGAGAAACATTTTTCAAGGAAATCATAAATCTTATCTTGTCATCTTTCGGCTTTACTTGTGGAACTTTAACGAACACTCCGGAACACTCCGGAAAAGGTCGTCTGGATGAATTGACTGAAAAAACACGGTAACACACAAATTGAACCCGGCAATAATTTCCTACTTATTAAGTAGATCCCGCTTTGTGAGTAAAAGACCAAGTTGTAATTAAAAGAGGTCAAAGATCATTTGAGGTGTTTTTAGTATGGACATTCATCTTAACGTCAATATATGTCAGGAAACGGGAAAATACATAGTTACTAAAAGGTGAAGCTTGAGTGAACTTCATAAGTAGATTGTAGATCAACACTGGTGATGGCACCTGTTCCAGCCGATGTAGGTCGAAGGTCACTTTAGATCAACAGAGGTCAAAGTCTAAAACGTTTTTAAACACAATGACTATAAACGTAGGCCTAACGCTTTGAGGAACTTAATACTTGGAACTTAATATATGGATTCATCTTATTGATATTGTTTACGATGCAGGTCAAAGACTATTTGAGTTCAACAGTGGCCAAAATCTGAACACCTCGTAAGTACGGTAGATCAAAAATACAGCTTGGGTAAATTTGTGTACGTTAACTGTTATGTGGATCCATCATATTGCACACAAGAACCCTAGCATTCAAAAACGGAAAACCTTGGCAATAACAATAACTCTAAACATATGAGAATCCGCTTTATATAAGCACCGTATAAGAAGCTTGTGTGCAGTTTAAATTAAATGTTCTCATTATCATTATAACAAAACAGCTATTCAGTCTAAAAAGAATTTAAGTCAATAATAAAGGAAAGAAGTTTAGAAAAGATACATTACTGGAGTACTCTATACGACATCATCAGAGAATATTTCGACTAATTTGTTGTTACTTGATTCGCGTGATATTTTCGATCCTGCAACATAGTTTTGTTGCTGTATATATATATATATATATATAGGTTAGGGTTCAGTTAGTTAACAACTCCCTGATCTCATATGTCTGTTGGAAACGGAACCCGAATAAGGATGCTTACATTTACTGACACACACTTAACAAAATGTTGGAAAACTTGTACTCCAATCTGTAGTTGAAATGATGGAAATGACAGCACCAGTTTCCGTAAGCCCATCCCCCTCCCCCTCCCCTTAAACAAAGAAAAAGGTTCACATAGCTGAAGACGCACCCCTCCACGAGTAGACCGCTCTTCAAAGCGTCCATCATCCATCATTTATGTCTTGGAAATCTGCCAACGGGCCTCGGATAGTTTTCCGAGCGACATCATAAGTTTCCTCTTTCATGAAATTACAAATGCAAAGCCTGTACACAGTACGATTGTACGAGAGCAAGACTGTGATCTTTATCTGTAGTTGTTTGTTACTAGTAATCAAATAACATGTGTACAAGTAAGTTGGCCTGACGTTTCGGTCCTAGCAGGATCTTCTTCAAAGGCTAAAAGGACATGACTGGTATCTAGGAAATATTAGGAATGTATGGTTAAGTATAGCAAAAACTTCCTTAATATGTCGCTCTAACAACGTATGCCTGCTCTTAGTGACGGGAATTCTAAAATTAATACCAGCCAATTGTGTCTCAAATTCAATATTATCACATCATTTTGCTTTATGTCAGCGCTACGAGGCCCACATCCTCTCCCCTCGCCACACGCGCTACCCAACGCGATAACCTGCTATCATGCCTGCAATATCATGTGTATGTTTACAGCTTTAAACCATCGTTACATCGACCGTCCGAAGTTCATCCGATATTGTTACTTTGGAAGCTGAAGTATGATATATTACGTTATTTCAA
>JAIPMN010200331.1:0-13279 GCA_020650975.1 Apostichopus californicus
CCTGTTGTAAATGGTTTGGCCAATCAGCAGCATGTAGTCCTGGATGTGAACAGAGAAGGTGAACTAACCTGCTCAATGGATAAAGTCTCACAAGATGTTTCTTTAGAGTTGGTCACCATCTTCCCTGACTCATCAGATGAGATATTACTGGATAGCAAAAATAACATCACAGTAAATGGAGATGACACGGTTAATATCACACTTACTTCAAGGTTTCGTGTCTTGAGCGCGATTCAACATTTCACCCTAAGATGCAGAGTATCAGGTCAGGCAGCAGACAAGTACCCAGAGGCCACTACAGTGGAGTTACTTGTATCGAAAAGTAAGCTGTCTCATTTATCCAGTACTTCAGAATATATGCTATTTTTCTGGTAAATATGTACTGTATAGCCACTAACTCTCGATCCCTTAGTGCTGCATCCACTGGCCTAATTTTTACTATGATCCCAGCATTTGATTTGTAACTTTAAGTGCTTTTGTTGTTTGGCATTGTTTGTATGTTGCATCACATGATCAGTGTACAATCAGACAGTACAACTGCAGTTGTTTTTATAACTATCAGAACAAAAATCAAGTTCAGTACTGTTATGATTGGAGGATTCTGCATCCCAGATGCAAATTGTTGCCAGGAAAGCCAAACCTTCAAACTGCGACACAACTTTTTTTCTTTTGAGGAAAAACCACCATGTAGACACTCTCACAGCTCGGCCTATGCCAATCAACAAAACGCATTTTTATTGAATAAAAACATCTTTCTTTCTTTTCTATTCAAAACATCCACAATCACCTTCTGCCACCCATATCCCAAAATGAACATCATTGCAACAAGGACTCTTTTTCCCTTGCTAGTCATAGTCATTTTGAGTAGTAAATCTAATGTTACCTTCAAAGCTACTCCAGAGAAAAAAATCCAAGTACTGTACCAGTATTGTTGCTAGGATTATTGTGCCTTGATTATGTTCCTCTGTAACACATCAGAACAAAATTTTGACCTGGACTATTCTTTAATGTCAGGCCTCACAGCATCCATAAATCAGCAGGGTCAGTGTGCCACAACCTCAGAGGGGTCAGACCAACATATTTTAATGATTGCATTGTTATTAGACATAAATTATTTTCTTACTTTCTTTCATCATGCTAGGCTTTCCTGTTGTAAATGGTTTGGCCAATCAGCAGCATGTAGTCCTGGATGTGAACAGAGAAGGTGAACTAACCTGCTCAATGGATAAAGTCTCACAAGATGTTTCTTTAGAGTCGGTCACCATCTTCCCTGACTCATCAGATGAGATGTTACTGGATAGTAAAAATAAGATCACAGCAAATGGAGATGACACGGTTAATATTACACTTACCTCAAGGTTCCGGGTCCTGAGTTATTCAACACAACATTTTATCCTAAAATGCAGAGTATCAGGTCAGGCAGCAGACAAGTACCCAGAGGCCACTACAGTGGAGTTACTTGTATCAGAAAGTAAGCTCTTAAAATTTGCAGTAAATTACTTACATCATCCCAGCATTGTTAAAAACGCAGATGAGATATTACTGGATAACATAAATAAATTCAGAGCGCATAGAGATGAATCGGTTAATATCACACTAACCTATGTAGTTGCAGGTATAAGTTTAGTTTATATGGTAATACACACAACACTCTCAGTAGCTGTAGTGATTTCTTAAGAAAAACTTTAACACACAAAACGGATAATCTTACTCCCATGACTGAAATCAGTTACAAGTACTGTAGGTATGTCCATGGAAACTTGTCCACAGTTAGTGTTTGTTCTAACTGAGTGACATGACATTTGTGGTCAGTACTGTCCTTTACACATTCAATTCATCAATGGTCAACATGTTTCAAGTTTGTGATTAATTATTAAGGGGTTAATCAACGGTCTAGCGTGCGTTACTCACAGGATTAATGCACGATCGGGGGATAATGCAAGCGATGCACGAGGGCGGAGCCCGAGTGCATCCAGTGATAGCATTATCCCCCGGAGTGCATTAATCCTGTGAGTAACGCACGCTAGACCGTTGATTAACTCCGTTCATTCATACACTACCATTTGTGTGGGGGAAAAATCATAAAACAAAACATTTTTGGTTACATATAACCAAAGATTTATTAAAGTGATGCCCCATAATTTTACCGTGCGTTACTCACAGGATTAACCACGGTCAGCTGACCTGAATGGACCAATAGGATTTAGGAATCTTTACTAAGTATGAATGAATAAAAGTTAATTACGTACTACATGTTGAAAAACAAAAGCTCCCTTTCTCCCAGCATTTCACATGTCATAGGGAAAAAGTTTTTGGCACATGGGAACCCATCGGAAACCAATGTCTTTAAAAGTATTTCGGGAACCCTTTTGGTTTCGATGATAATCGTAACCTATGCATTCATGATGACGTGTGTGGGTGCGTTTGTTTTTTTATCTGACCGAAGACTTGAACAAAAGAATTCCAGGTCCTCGGTTGTGATTTCTAAAGAATCACCACGTCCTCGGAAGAATGTGTGTGCGTGTGTGCGTTTGTTTTTCTATCTGACCGAGGACTTGAACAAAAGAATTTCAGGTCCTCGGTTGTGATTTCTAAAGAATCCCCACGTCCTCGGAAGAATTCTATTGTATGGGGTATTGTTAAGTACAATACAATGGGGTCCTCGGTCTGAATGTAATACAAACATGTGTGTGTGGGTGTATGTGTGAGTGCGTTTGTGATGCCCAGCTTGTAAAAACGATATCGCAAGAAATTAAGGTCAGACAAATTTGATATTTACTGTGTAGAAGTACCACATTGAGTACAAGAAGCCTATTGTTTTTGGTGGAGGTCAAAGGTCATTTGGGGTCACCGGGGGTCAAATTGTGAAAACTTTGTAAACACGATATCTCAAGAAGGGAAGGTCGGACCATCTTCATATTGAGGTTTAAGGATACCACATTGAGTACAAGAAGCATATATTGTTTTTGATGGAGGTCAAAGGTCATTTGGGGCCACCAGGGGTCAATTATAAAAACCTTGTAAACACGATGTCTCAAGAAGGGAAGATCAGACCAACTTTATATTTGATGTATAAAAGATCCACATTTAGTACAAAGAAGCCTATTGTTTTTTGTGGAGGTCAAAGGTCATTTGGTGTCACCAGGGGTCAAATTGTGAAAACCTTGTAAACACGATATCTCAAGAAGGAAAGGTTGGACCAACTTCAGTTAGTGTGTAGAAGTAACACATTGAGTACAAAAATTCTATTGTTTTTGGCAGAGGTAAAAGGTCATTTGGGGTCACCAGGGGTCAAATTGTGAAAACCCATCTATCTCAAGAATGGAATCATGGGCAGACCTCATATTTAGTGTTTGGGAGTACCACATTGTTTAACAGAGGCATATTGTTTTGGTGTAGGGCAAAGGCCATTTGGGGTCACCAGGGGTCAAATTGGGAAAACCTTGAAAGCACGATATCTTAAGAAGGGAATCATGGGCAGACCTCATATTTAGTCTGTTGGAGTACCACATTGATTAAAAGAAGCCTAATGTTTTCGGCGGAGGGCGAAGGATTTGGGGTCACCAGGGGTAAAATTGTGAAAACCTTGTAATCACTATATCTCAATACTGGAAGCTTGGGCCGACCTCTAATTTAGTGTGTAGAAGTACCACATTGAGTTAAAGAAGCCTATTGTTTTTGGTGGAGGTCAAAGGTCATTTGGGGTCATCAGAGTTCAAATTGTGAAACCCTTGTGAACATGCACTATACATTACGTCAGATTCATGAAGAAAACTTCTCATGTTACATCATCGAAACCACAATGCATTTTTGCATTCTGGTTTCAAACATATATGAATGTGGATTTAGTGTTACGTAAGAAGTGGATTGAAAATACTGCCATCACCTTGTCAAAGTTGTACTGTGTGCAAATTCTTGATGGAACTTACATCTGACATAATAACTTATAAAAGAAATCCTATTTGAGGAGCTTAATTTCTAAAGGACTTAGCAGTACAGTATGTTCTAGACTTTTTTCAAACATATGAATGTGGATTTAGTGTTACGTAAGAAGTGGATTGAAAATACTGCTGAATATTTAAGCATAAATTTGAACTGATATTGTTCTAAGTAATACACATTTATGTGACTTTCAAAGTAGTTATTGCTATGTAAATAGTAAGTGGTTATTCATCTGCTACATCTTTCTTGATTTTTCAGCCCCATCAGTGCTCCCTGTGCCTGTTATTGATAGGTGCTATAGTAAACCGGAAGCCTGCACATTCATGATGACTACGGAAGAAACAATTACCTGTTCTGTCAAGGGTGTACCCCACCACTATGACCTGAACCTTGATTTGTACACCCTTCCAGATCTCCTTTGTCTTTCTCCCATCACTGACAGGGTTGACACTTACCCCAGTGGTTACTATGACATCATCACTAGCTGTCGTTACAATGTTGATGAGCCAATCATCGATACTATGGTCCATTGCTTTTTGTCAGGAACTGACAGGAATATTCAACCTGTGAACTCTACAGTTAAAGCCAAGGTCATGTGGCAAGGTAAGAGACAAATGACATTCAAAGCCACTGAAAATGCTTCTACACAATGCCTGATAATTAACTGTTAGAACTTTCAAAGCAACATGTGAAGATTGTGTGTGTTCGTGCATGTGATTTGCTAGCTATGTGCCTCAGAAATTACTCAGTAGGGCCATTCTCTGGAAAATGAAACTGGCATGAAAAAACTAAAGTGTTCATCAGGACCAAATGTTATATTTTTTGTTTTAGAGGGATACCTCAAGTTCTATGTTTCATAGTTTTTTCCTTAAACTTACAACCATAACATACTAATTTACATAAATTTGCATTATTGTAAGTTTTAGCCAAAATGTGTAGTTTTTTACTGAATAATAATTTTGATGTCACGCACGTGACCAAAATAACGCAAAAGTTTTCATAAAAAGTAACTGATGTGCCTTATGATGTCCACACTTGATATGCAACCGTTCTTGGTAAAGACTGTTAGTTCTGTTAAATATCTAGTCAAATAAATATTCCTACGATTAATTAATAGCCTCTAATTAGTCGTCACACATGTGACCGACGGCACGTGTGTGACATTTATGGTCACACGTGTGACAATAAAACCCCAAGTTGAGCATTAAACAAAACTAAATGGACTAAATATTGTTAGCAGACTGGTTTTTATGTATGTGTGGCCTGACAACAGTGTAATATGCAAATGAGAAAAGCTCCATCCAATGAAATTGCAGCAGCACTGTGTACTTGGACTGTTGTTATGTCATGAGTGTGGCATTACAACAGTGTCATATGCAAATGAGAAAAGCTTAATCCGAAGAATTGCAGCAGCATTGTGGACTTGGACTGTTGTTATGTCATGTGTGTATGGCATGACAACAGGGTTATATGCAAATGAGGAAAGCTTCATCCAATGAAACTGCAACATCCCTGAAAACGCAGAATGTCACATACATGACCAACAATGTCACACACGTGACCCTCCAAATAGAAAACCATGGCAGTAAAACTGTTTTAAAGTAATTCCTATGGAATATCAACATCAATGCTGTTCTGTGGTCATTACTAGAGTCAACATTTACACTGTAAATATTGCATACTATGGAATGAGAATTCAGAATGTCACACGTGACCCAACAATGTCACACACGTGTCTGGGTTTTTTTTACTTTGTAGTATTATGTGTAGTGTAGTGTAGTGAAATATTCAGGTGAAATGTCTTGTTAGAATGGAAACACATTAAGGTAGGAACATGAGATATTAGTGTTATCCAGCCCTGTTAAGAACTGAGGAATTTGCCAATGATTTTTGGTGCAAAAAAGCCAGTTTCATTTCACGTCACACACTTGACACCTTTATATGACCTCTGCCAGCACATGAATGTTCTGATTTTGGCTAAGCTGTATGGTTTTGTAAAAGAGTCCCCTAGTGCATACTTAAGTACTACAATCAACCCAAGTTTCTTTACCTAAAAGTAGTTACTTATTGGTAAAGTGCAAATCTCCCCATTTTTCCGTCACACACTTGACCGAGATGTTTGGTTCAGTCGATCTCAAAGGTTGTCCGAGGTTCTTGGTGACTAAATGTGAAACTTAATGTTCACATTAATTTCTTTCTAAATATCTGTTGTACACATATATCACTATAGGTTATGTCAAGTCTAGCTCCTAGCTCCTCACGCTGCGTCCCATACCCCTTGAGGGGAGGGAGGAGGTGATTGAGACAGGTAAGCTTGTCACTTGTAAATCAAACCAGTTGAGTTTTGGAATATTTGCTTCACTCCTCTCTTACCTGTCTCCTCACAAACTTATCATCAAGTAGTTCTGCTCAATGGTGGGGGGTCCAAGCAGTAGGACCTATCCACCGGACCAAACGTTGTCTCGGCCTTTATGATATTCAAGTCACAAATGTGGCTGGTGTTCCACTGCTCACAGGATGTCCTGGATTTGGAACCAGGCAGTTGAGGCTCTGACTCCTTTGATTTTGTGAAGTCTGACCCTCTCACTGAATCAGTTCCAAACAAAATGCACACTATAATATCATGTTTAAGATGTTATATTATATTGTGTGAGTTATCTTATTTGTCATTGAACGAGATATGGAGTTGTTCAGTCAAAATGCATTATGCACACTATAATATCGTGTATGGAATACAATGTGGGCACTTAGTTGGTTATATGCCAGATTGTGTCATTTCAGCTTGATGTTGAATAATGCATTGTGCATTGTATATTGTACACTGAGTGTGGTGTATTGTGCATTGCATTGTACAAACAAAAGTAGAGTTGCGAGCGTATTCTACCCTCTGAGCGGACTACCCCTGGTATAAGGTAGGGAATCCCTTTGAAAAGGGGAGGTGGTCTCATGAGAAAGAAGGTCATCATAGAGAGCGCACAGTGTTAAAAGGTTCCCAGTTATTCTAAACACAGTATAGCAAGAGTGCTGCAGTTGTGAGGAGACAGGGAAGCTCGTCACTCGTAAATATCCAAACCTGGTAAGTTTTGGAAGTTTAACTGTAAGTACATGATTTTCAACACTGTAGAGCTCTGCATGAAAACCACATCCTTGGTATGTAGTTTGTTGTTTGAAAAGCATATTCACTTGATATGTAACTCAGAAATGGCATTCTTGTTGAATTTCGTTGGTCAGCTTATTTGTTTTCTCCATGGGTGCTTGAAAAATAACTTTACCTTGTTTGCATAATATAAAGACAAACTTTGTTAGTGGATATCTTCAATGTCTTGTAGATTCACCGCAGGTGTGCTTTCTTGAGGTTGAAGTTTAATCATTGAGGAAAGATATACAGAATAATTTTTGTTCTCAGTTCACCTAAAATGACTTGTGTGTTGTAAAGTATTGAAAGTCCTTAGATCTTGCTACTCTGGTATACTATGCTTTTACTGGAATGCCAGGTGAACATGAGATAAAAGATAAGAAAGGGATATCTATGGAACTATGCAATGAGAGCCAATTGTAAATTCAAGTGGTTAGAGACTAGGTTAGTTTCATACTGCGAGAGAGACTAGGGTTAGTAATACATCATACTGCGAGAGATACTAGTGTAGTACATCATACTGCAAGAGATACTAGGTTAGTAATACATCATGCTGTGAGTTACTATTCAATATTGCTACATTTGTTTTCATTTACAGATCAAGATTGGGAGGGAGAGATGAGCAGGTTTATTTTTTTACCAACTTTGATCACAGTGATACTAATATTTTTTCTTACAATTGGTAAGTTGGTGCCTCAATTGAACAACTTGGAAACAAGTTATGACATTGATTGTGTACCTGTGTTTGAACTGCAAATTTAATGTGGAAATCAGGTGATGACATTCCATACAGAGCTGAATGAATCAGCAAATTGCAGTTTTACAATTAATAGCTATGTCTGTTTGGTACTGTGTCTGAATGTAGGCTCATGGCCAGTCTCACTATTATCTTATGAAATCTTAGATCTGTGAGACTTCTGTTGATGTATCGGGTTGTTGGAATAATGTTACTTTTCCATCAGCAGCGATCAGATTCCCAGAGAACCCCAACCATAATTCCTCCCTCCCCCCCACCCACCTCAGTGTAACATTTTCTATATAAGAAATACTATACTCCATAGTTCACTGCTAAAACATGTTGACAGCTGTTATTTTCTATGAGATTGCTCATGCTGGCTTTTCTCGATAGTATGTAGAAAACTTGAGAATATCTCAATCAAAAACAAAAGAACTTGAAATTCTGTCCGTCAAAACTTTTTGCCTGTAATTGAAAATGGTTAGCAAGTCCTTAAATTGTCATCCCTAAACTTCTCACTACTCTAGCACGGTCCCTGCCATAGGAAGACAAATTTCCATCATAATCTGGATCTTGCAGTTTCCTTGCATATCTTTTTTTTGTATCTATTTTAACTCTTTCCTCAGACTGTTGGTAGTGTAAACTTATAGAAGCATAACAATTCATATTTTAACTGCAGCAATAAGAACAAGTAGCACTACAGTGTCATACATGTTACCATATGCATCATACACATCACCACTGCCACACAAACAACCACTGTCACACATTGCCACACAGCTATGTGTGTGAACACTTATTAGGGAAAATTAATTTATAAGAATGAATTGACTACATGGTTTTCATAAATAATAGTGTAGTGAGCATGCAAAATAATTTTCCAACAACATATAATGTCCCTCTGTCTTTCTTTCATCGTATTATGGTATTATATCACATGATTCCCTGTCATCAACCATGTAAGCACTGACTCTGTTTAGATTTATACTGCTCTCTATCTGCAGTATAAACTTGGCTAGTGTTATTAGGTTGCAATGACTCTTGTGCTGCATATGTAATGTATTTAAAGGCAAGTAAACACCGGGAGGGAGTTTCCTCTTTTTTCAAGTCTGCAGTTTCATTTTCCAGAGAATTACGATATTTAGTATGTAGATCCACCTGAGTTTTATCTTTGAAGGTCAAATGTTACTGTAAGGTCAACATAGTCCGAAGGTTGAAATACAGTAACTCCAAGAGTAAAGATTGGATGAACCTTAGTTGTAGTATGTTGATCCACAATAATTACAAGATTTTTACTACTCACCATGCGTCAAAGGTCATTCAAAGCCACAAGAGGTAAACGCCTTGAAAAGTTGTAAAGACCATCTCAAACTGTAAAGCTTACATAAAATTCATCTGATCAGCATGTGGATCACCTTAGCAAGTGAGCAAAGGGACGCTATGTTTACTGTAATGGTCAAGGGTCATTTGAGATCAATAGAGCACAAACTCAGAAATCTTGTAGACATCACTTTGCCAATCATTGCAAATGAACATTCTCTAAAAACCATACTTGAAGACATGGTGTGCGGTTATATGAAAATTGGCAAGGATCGTAAAACATTTTGGTTTTCTGGTTTTACATATTATATGGATCTACTTCAGCCTATAGCTTTTTATGGAGGTCATGAGGGTCATTCAAAGTCAACAGTTCATATATCTATAAACATATTAGCTATGAAGGTAAAACTTGACCTTATCGATTACAAGTACCCTTTCATTCCATGTGGAGGTCAAATGTCATTCAAGTTCGACAGAATCAAGGTGTGAAAATCACTAGTCATATTAGTTTTCTACTTCATTAGAGAAGATAAGTTGGGCGGCTTACAGTTAACCTCATATGCAACTTTTATTGCATATTACGAAGGCATAGTCTTGTGCATTGATCTTCATATCTTTTACCTTTTTCCAGAGATAAACTTGTTCCTCTTAACTCGCTGGATACTTTGTAAAGGTTATGTGAGGAAGTTTTTTAGAAATTTTGTGGTAAGTTACTAATGTATTCACCTGTATGTGATGGCTGTGTATTTCCTATGTGGAAGTTTAGGCCCGCCTGTAAAAACATTCACAATGGCAAAAATGATATCATAAATTGTTGACTAGATCCTAACAGTGAAAAGGTGCCTTGGAGTCAATTTGTGCTGCATAGAGAATCTAGACAGCAAAGTTTCAAAGTCTGTTTTAATGAAAGTGTTTATCATATCTAAGATTTTAACATTTTGTACTATCATTTAGAGGTTCATGTTCTTTTTCCCCTAACATATACATAAAGTACTAAACATACTATTAAACGTAATTGTATAAAAAATTAACCAGTTGTATACATATTCTTTAGTTATGTGTAGAGTCTGGCTGTTTTGAAATACTATACATATACTTCCATTATTGCAATTTGGTTAACAATCTTTGGTTAACAAGTTTCAGTAAAATTGAAGAAGTACCTTATTTTGTATTGAGATCATTTAGCCAACTGAAAGTTATCATGTACAGATGCACCATGATGTCTTACTGTATAAACATAAAGTTAACTATTGAATGTGTAATTTAAAAAGTTATATTTTAGGCCATGGGGTCACCTGGTATAATATGATTAGGGCCTGCTTAAGATTGGTGACCTTAAAACATGTCATTAATAATTTCTTTAGTACTGCAGCTACTTAAATAGAAGTCACTCTTTTGATCTTAAGTTAATATTCATTATTAGGTTGCTGCAACATTGTCATTCAATGATACACTATGATTAATCAAAATGTATCCAGTGGATTGCAGCTTAGTATAACTTTGTGATTTTCATTTACACTAAAATTGAAAAATATGACTTCAAGGTACTGAATGTGGATATGTATTGTTTCAACTTTCCAGAACACAGTCCTTATATTGTAGTTAATGATAGAACAAATAAGAAATTCTGATATCTCAATACATCGTTAGTTAATGTATTTTTTAGTATGATCAATTGTTGTAGTGTTTCAACTAAGTTTCACTTAATAATTCTTTTCATTTCAGAACTCAAGACAGCAAGGTAAGATCACACTTTAGCTGTGCTGTGCATGTAAAATGTTTCAGTTGGTCAATCATTAAGTCTGTCAGATTCATACTTCATGATAACATTATTTGCCTCTGAGTCATAGATTTGACTTAGAATTGTTGTTCTTCCAATACATGCTTTGATGTATTAATATGTGACAGACAGATCATATAGCGAAACTGACTATGGCATTTCTTGGTCGTTCCATATATCTCCAAAATTGTTCCAGAACTTGTTAAACTTTGCTGAGGTCATTAATTCATTATAACATTTATATGATACCAATGTTCATCAAGGAGGAGTTCTTGTAGTGAGATCAGTTTCTACAAGAATTTGCATTCTGTCAACATTCCTTCCTTTAGATCTTGCTCCCTTTCTTGGAAGTTGAAAGTCTGAAAACATAGTACACATGGTAACTCCCAAATTAACTTGAGTATACTTCATACATTGTATGTGGATCCACTCTAGTCAGGACAAGACACTTATCCATTGCTGGAGAGTGCTAAGGCCATTTGAGGTCACCAGGAATAAAAGCCGGAGAAAGTTGTAAACAGTAATTCCTGTAAGTAAAGCTTGGATAAACTTTGTTGGGATCCACTTTTGAAGTACAATAATCCTAATGTTTGGATAGGTAATAAGTCATTTACCACACTAAATATCAAAGCTCTCATCTTGCCCACAGATCTTGAGGAGGCTGGAACAGCTGATAACCAAAGTGTACAAGAAATGCAACCTCTGGTGAGATATTTTTCTGACTTTCAGTTGCTTTGAGAAATAATCAGAAAATGTTAATGTATATTCTGGAAATGATCGAATATATACTTTGATGGATGTACCTATCTTTGATGCAGTTATCTGTAAGTGTGAACCAAAGGTTAGTTTACATGTAGATCATTGTTTTTGTTAACTTTTTTGTTTTTCAAATTTCTGCTATGCATTTTACCAGAAAATATAGCTTACAAACACATGAATGTCCTAAGGTTCATCATATGGCATGAATGTAATTTTGACCAAAGCTGGTAACAATAATGAGCTGATAGTTGTTTACAAGAAGGAGCACATTAATATAATGTCAATTGTTATGTGAAGCTACTGGCAGCCTAATGAAAGGATGCTTCCAAACTGCCTCTCCGAGAGGCTTGTTCAGATTTACTGCAATTCTTTCTGTGAAGTTGCACAATATGCAGTACAACATAATAGTTCAGGTTTCATTTTGTGCATATAGCAAGGGAAAACATGACATTGGTCGCAGTACATGGTAACTTCTCCCAGCAGTCTTTGTGTGCCTCTCTTTAAGAGTCCATCTTACTTATCTTGCTTGTTAGGTTGAAGTCAAACAGGAGTTTATCACAGTGCACCAGTAGCATTATATATATACATACATATATATATATATATATATATATACATGCACGCACGCACGCACGCACGCATATATATATATTAGATTTTGGCTTTCTTGCCAAAGGCAACAGGAATAATTGGTGATGGCATGCATGTATGTATGTGCGACATTTTGCTTTGAGCCCAATACTTCCCAAATGGAATCTTGCATGGAGAATTTGCAAGAGGATGCCTGTTATTCAGCTCAAGATATTCATTGTTTATTGTAGAGATAAAAAGGTCAGCAATGGTCGAAATGGGATATTTATTCTTTATATGAAATTGTTTTTAAGTGGCATATGAATTGCTCTTCATGTCAGAGATCAGTCATTTGTGGTGTAAGCAGATAAGCGTGAAAGTGAGGACCTTGCTGATCATATGAATTCAGCAATGGTCTAACTTGAAATCTTGTCTGCTTTGTTCCATGATATATTCTCGGTACTGTATGTCCATATGTATTGTTTCAACTTTCCAGAACACAGTCTGTACATTGTAGTTAATGATGGTACAAATGTGATGTTCCAATATCTCAATACATCGTTAGTTAATGTATTTGTTAGAATGATCAATTGTGGTAGTATTTCAAGTAACTTTCACTTATCAATTCTTTTCATTTCAGAACCCAGGACAGCAAACAGGTAAGATCACACTGTATTCATGCATGTAAAATATTTTTTTATATTCTTTATAAGATTTCAGTTGGTCAATCATTAAGTCTGTCAGATTCATACTTCATGATAACATTCATTTTGCCTCTGAGTCATAGATGTGAGTTAGCATAGTTGTTCTTCCAATACACGCTTTGATGTATTAATTGTATTCATATGTGACAGATAGAACATATAGCGAAACTGACTATGGCATTTCTTGGTCATTCCATATATCTCCAAAATTGTTCCAGAACTGGTTAAACTTTGCTGAGGTCATTAATTCATTATAACATTTATATGATACCAATGTTCATCAAGGAGGAGTTCTTGTAGTGAGATCAGTTTCTACAAGAATTTGCATTCTG
>JAIPMN010200335.1:0-16450 GCA_020650975.1 Apostichopus californicus
ACTGGAGATACATTCGAACATCACGGATGTATGATGTACAATACAGATATCAAGTGCCTGACCATTTGACTTCTCAAATTGGGGATGACTTCTATCAAGATATTTCCAGAGAATGTAAGTCGATTTTCCACCTCACAAGGGAACTTGAAAATAGTTCATTAACTAATGACATCACGTCAACCAAACCATTCATTTATTCACGAAATGTTGAAACCATGATTAAATACTTTTTGCAGTTTGATAATTAAGCATCCTGACAATTCTTCAAGGTAACTTGTTAATTCTTAATTTTGTTTTCTTGTCAGATGGTGAAATTTGTTATCAGCCTGCTCTGTCTCGTCCATGGTGGTGGTCGTGGGGTGGGTGGTGGTGGTGGGGATGGAACTCTTGGGACTGGTGGAGCTGGAGCCCTGCTAAGGGCAACATTTGTTGCTACAACGCTTACACCCAATCCCTTAATTACGGATACCGTTCATTGTTTCAAAGCAGCCTTGCAGAACGTTATCAATATAACAACGGATGGCGATTTGACAAATACAGATATGAAAAGTGGTTTGGTAAGTTTAAGCTTCCCTTCTACATTTCTATGAATTTTTAAAGTTAGAAGTTTTTATGGTTGTGTCCGTTACCTTTGGCAAGAACTGACACAACTTCTCGTTCAAGGGCATCGTCCTTGTCCGTTATTCAATGAACTTGAAAGCGAGAATATACTTTTCTACCTTTACGTGAATACGCTGAGGTTTTATTTGAATTTTATATTGCTTTAATGTTGAGCATGGTTCGCGGGGTCTGATCCGTATTCTAAACTGAGCCAAAATGTCTCATATCTGAGCAATACATCTGATATACATTTGATTCTCCAAATGAGCTACCCAAAGGAAAATCAGATATATGGTTATAAAAGTTGTTATTTCCCTTTTTAATTAATTTTCTTTTACATCATTAAAAGGTATTTGGAAAAGCTACTCTTGAAAGATTCAATTTAAAATTTTCACGGGTTGCCTTTTTCAGAGAAAGATTTTCTACCTCGGTATCATTGCTGTTACAAGTCCAGAGACTGGTACTTCTGCAATCTGTATCGGAATCGTAGGCCGACAGCTTCAACCTTTCGGTACAGGCCTCCAGGATGGGGTGAGGAAGTTTTAAGGCAGTGTGTTTCATGTCATCATTACTTGTCTTAGTTCAGAGGATTTCGGAGTATTGGTAATGTTCCTTATGGGCAATTTCTGATAATCTCCCAAAATTCTATTATTCGAGAAAGCTTTGTTGATATGGTACTTGCACTGGTAATTTCAACTAACTTTTGTCCATTGAATTTGGGTCAAGGATCAGGAAATTTACATCACTCCTCACTAACCTGTCTCTTTAACATATGCACTCTTATCTACCCTAGCCTGAGAACTAGTAACATGATGAGCCGAAACTCATGTTTTTACTTATGTTGTTATTGCTTGAAATTTACTTGAAGTTGAGGGTAGGTGGTGTAGTAGTACATCTAATTATTCTCAGCTTACAGAACAGACTGATAAACCGAAAGGAGTCAAATTGCTCAATTAATGAAAAATAGGATCACTGTACTGTCCCATTAATCAACTTAAGGAGAGATCTTCATTTCGGCTAAAGCATTACAAAAGAAAGTTAAAAAAGACTATAGTCTCCCACAGTCTCCCACAGTCTCCCACAGTCTCCCACAGTCTCCCACAGCCTCCCACAGTCTCCCACAGTCTCCCTGTTATGCCAGAGATTGCATGTGACGTTTATGTAAACTAGTTACATTTAGAAACAGCTTGATATTAATGTTTGTTAATGTTGACAACTACAACATACCTTTCTATTTCGTACACTATCTAGGATGGTTCTTTGGTGATCCTCACATGAGAACCTTGGATGGCTATGACTATACTTTCAATGGCTTGGGAGAGTATGTCCTTGTTTCAATTGAAGCAGAAGATACAAAGAAAGACTTGTTCGTGCTTCAAGGAAGAACAGAAAGGGCAATCAACAGAAAGACCAATCAGACAACCCAGGCTACGGTATTCAATGCATTTGGTGCGGTGTTTGTCAATGCTACTAAAGTAAGTTAAGTCACGGAGCCAAATGGGTTGCAACAAAACCATTAAACCGAATAAGTAAGCAAGTTATCTGTTTCTGTCTAGATTGAATCCTGGCCTACCCTCCACCAAATTTAAATGGCTCGAGCGTCACAGCTTAGAAGACTCATTTACTCCATTGTTTTTTAAATCAATACAAAGTTAGTATTGAAATTTATATATTACTTTCTTTTATCTAGCAGATTGAATCACAAGTAATTTAGTTCCGACCTCTTGTTTATTTATGGCTTCAATGTTATTGCACAATACGTCACTTCTCAGCATCACCCTGACTGAATAATAGACTTTCCCTAGAAAAAAAGTGTCTATTCTACCAAACCATCTATTATCCCCCGTAGGACCTCTTGCGAGGTCGAACAGGGGTAAACTCCTTTTTGTTTTTGACAAGTAATTCTTTAGTCATCACAGAAGTGCTTTCGATCCCCTTCCCCATGCACCAGTGTTAAAATCATGACCTTCCGTTTGTAACGGGTGTCACTAGTTGAACCCAGGAACTGTAAACAATTTGAACTTCAAACAGCAAGTTACATGAAGTAATTTTTCAGTAAATAAAAATGTACGTTCGACGTAGTCAACCCTCCCTCATACCCGACTCAGTTTCGCCATTTAACCAATGCATCATTACACTCCTAACAACACAAAAAGGAACAGGATTCATTCCCTGGTTGGTTTGCGATTCTGTTATTTTAAAACTTTGCCAGGATAGTCATTATTTTTTTGCTATGATGTGGTTTAATCGTACTGGTGTGTAAGATGAAGCGTTGCGTGTAAGATCTTTCATTTTGTGCAGGTCCAAATTGGTCTCGATGAAAAGGATGAAGAGTTTGAGATCTACTTAGATGATGAATGGTTTAATGCCACCAGACTGAAAGAAGAAGGTATTTTGAATCATATTAGTCATGTAGAATATCGGTCATGTAGAATACCAACGGTATGGGTGGTGTAACCCTCCTACCCCCTGTCCCACTCCTTCATCTTTCCAAACTTTCAAAGTTTAACGTAATTATTAGTACAATTACAGACTTAATTGAAAGCTTCCCTTATACGTGGAATCCTGCCTCAAATAGCCCAGGAATACAGTCACTCTTTATAAAAGCCTGGCTCCTGCTAATTTTTATTATTTTTAATCATCTAAAAAGGCAGACAAATACGCCATACCGTTGAGACGAAATTCTGTATACTGCAAGATTGAAAAGTTTCTTCCATTTGGAATGTTTTCATCCAGAAACTTACACCCACGATGATAATGGTACATTCTTGTTACGTTACGAGAAGACTGAAAACAGCTCTGGTATAACAGCTCTTTGGGACTCTGGTATTAGTGTAACGGTGGAAGCTAGACTAGGCCTTCTTGATGTAATTTTCTCTGCGCCTGAACTCTACAGGAATGGTTCCACCCGAGGACTATTAGGTAAGTCGCTGTCATTTATACATAAACATTACTCATACCTAAAAAAGTACGTTTACTCAAAATATCTCTTCATTTGTTGTAAATTTGTAATGTAAAAATACTTCGATGTTAGATAATCTGATCAAAATGACTTTAAGGGATTGTTATCTTCTTTCCATTGTTCTTTCTTATTTGTAATTTCATTGTTCACAACACTTGTGAAGTAACTTGCCATATAACATACACATCCTCTCAGCTAATACATTACATATCAATGTAGTTTTAGTGATAGAAATTGTATAGAATTTCATCGACATTAAATGTTTCAATCAAAGAGATTCAATAAAAGACAAAGGCATTACTTCTTTTCATGTCCTCACTAGGTGTATGGAATGGGGACAGTAGCGATGACTTTCTGAGGCGAGATGAATTCCAACAAGTGCCAGCCAATGGAGAAAATCTGACAGAGAAAGAATTATATGAATTTGGAGAAAGTTGTAAGACTATTGTCCTTTTAATGTTACGGATTGAATAAGAACAAGAGAAAGATGGGAAAAGAATATTGATTTTGATCAGTTTAAAATCTAAGTTTACGTGTAAGGTCTTTACAACCCTTTCATTCGTTGTTAGAATTATTTTATTCGACTCACTTATTCAGTGAAATAGCTTTATGTTATCTATCAGTTTGCAAACTCGTTTAAACTAAAATGTTACCTATGAACTATACTACAGATCGTCACTAGATTAAAATAAATAAAACAAACACATCGTACAAATCTAGTATAATGTGTTTTTGTCTTCACCTGTTACTTTCTTCGCAGGGAGGGTACAAAACGCTGATTCTTTATTCCATACATCTTCTCGCCGGAAGAGAGCTGACGATGAAAGCGAAACATTTAAACCTATATTTCTGAGTGATTTAGTCGAAGACGCAAAGGCTAATGACACTGATTTTTACAAAGAGGTTTTGGACACATGTGGCTCTAATACTGAGTGCCAGTATGATTCATTAGCCACCAAAGATGCAGAGTTAGGGGCGTCTTCCAAAGTGTCACAAGAAGTACTACAGTCAGATCAAAAGTCCATCAGTGAGTCTTCTACTATCTCTACTATCGTCTCTCGCCACTCCACCCCACCCTCCATAATTTCCTGTCAGATTACCCCTGTAACTGCAACACGAAACACTGGAACCATTTTGCCACAATAGGGCAAAAGATTGGCATGTTTTCGTAAAACTGTACTTTTTTTTAAATGCATTTGGAAACAAATAGCGAGAAATACTTTCTTTTATATGCAGCCATATAGAAAGATAAGACGAAATTAAGCATCGATGCTTAAAAAGAGGGATAACCTCTTGCTAGCGTAGGTGACCGACGGTTTAAGAAGAACGAGATCTCATATGTGTACGCGGAAATCTTATTTGGAAATTGGACTAAACCTTCTTTGAATGTCAATAATTTCGGGGGCTATTTAATGTATATTATTTAATATTTACATATTTAATGTTATTCAATATGTTTTTATATATATATTTATATATTTAATGTTACATGCAGTATATGCCATCTTTAGCCCTATACAATGGCTGAAAGTGGTTAAGTGATGATCATGAATAATCATAATAATAATAATACGTATGGAGAAATTCCCAGAACAGTAATTATCATCAGTTATTTTAACAACGCTTAAGCGACCATAAATGTGGAAGAAGCCTGTAATGTTGCTTGAGCTTGAAATTGAACTTGGAACATGTAAAATGTTTTGTCAAGTAGCAAAACGATTCGTTTTCAGTATATAACCATATACTATATAATTAAATGTCAATCGTAAACATTGCATTTCCCGAAAATGGAAACTAGTCTAACTAGATTCATGTCAATGATATCAACAGATAACTTCCCACCTAATATAACTGGTGATGATGAACTACGGGCAGAAATCGGTCAGGTAGCGAATTACAGTTTTGAAGCAGTTGATTTAGATGGTGATGAAATTCATGTCTCCCTCATTGGCAACGTAACAAATGCAACACTTACAGGTAAATAATAACCATATATATATTTAATTAATGAAAAGTAATGTTTTGTGCTTGGTGAGACCTTATTTTCTTTTCTGTTTGGATCCATCATTTCTAGCATTTTTGCTAATTTATAGTTACGTGAGAAAATATTTTGCCAATATCGGGTCACAATATATTAATCTTCACTACACATTCAGACAGCTCAGTTAGTTGGATACCAAGCTCGATTGATATTGTATACATTGCGATCAAGGCATCAGACAACCAATCATCTTCAGTCTTAGAACCAACAGTCAAGATATGCGATTGCAAAAACAACGGATCGTGTCTTTGGGACAGTTATACCGAAACATCTGACATTGATGCTGACAAATTTGCAGTAAGTTTATAGATTTTCTAGTGTATTGTAAGACAAGATGAGGAATAGCCATTCAATTAGAAATTACGTGACGAGTGTATAGGTACTGTCCAGACTCATAGAAAAACAATAAATGAGTATATATTAAAAGTTATTTTTTTCCTCTACAACATATATTTATAAGGTTCATGAACCTTTCGTGTTAATAGTCGGATATGCAATAAACACTTTCTTTCTCTTCCTTTATGGACAAAACAGATGGCTGACATGTGAAACCTTTCAGATATATTTCTATCTTATCTTGTAAATCTCGATGCCCTGAATCAACAAGTTGTTAATAAACTCAATATTTGTACCAAAAAATGTCATATTAATTGCTAACATTTTGGGAAGTACAATCATTAAGGAACTTTGAATACTGCTTAAATGATTATTAATGAGATAATTCCAACAAAACGTGTTTTACTTTATTATCATTCTATATTAGGCATCATATTTAATATTGTAGGCGAAAAATGAACTCTTTCATTTTCAAAATTGCTACCAGTGAGAAGAAGCTTGCATCTGAAAAACATGAAAATCATGGGATATGGAAACTAAATCTTATTTATTAGTATAATGCTTTTACCCGGGAAAGGTTGTCGTTTGCAACTGTACATCAGGGTGGACAGGTGACTTCTGTGAAAAAGATCTCGATGCATGTGAAGATGAACCTTGTTATCCAGGGGTTTCTTGCTTTGACGAGAAACCTCCAAGTGAGAATGCTACCTGTGGAAGCTGTCCGGAGAATCTCGTGGGCGATGGTTTTCAGTGTTACGGTATGAAAAAAGTAAAGTGATGAATAAGGTTATGGTAAAAAACATGGCCTGCTTCACGTAAGGATGCTAAAAGAAGTTATATGTTGAAATTGACTGATTTAAACTCCCAATCTCGACTCCCAATAATGCCCCCAAAATGATGACAAGCAAGTGTAGACCAAGTTCCGTAATGAAAGGAAAGTTAATAATATTAAATTGTTCCTATTTGAGGATGACGATATATTAAAGCATATTGCAGACCTTCAAGATGCTTGTAGTTCGATATATAGTGTGTGTTTGACCAAACAACGGCACGTTGTATTTGCAATGCTGCAGTTTCCTACTTTTAATTCTCGCTTAACTATCACCTCCATAACTTACCATTCCACTGTAGATGCCGATGAATGTGCTGCTAAGCCCGGGCCATGTGAACAGATATGTGATAATATCCTTGATGGATATGAATGCAGTTGTCGAAAGGGGTACTTCTTGAGTCTAGATGATAGTACAACATGTCTCGGTGAGATTTTCATTTTTCGGATTTAATAGCTTTTAAAAGCGATTTGTGGACTAGCATCCCTGTCACTCTTCCTTTACCAACAAGGCCATCACTATATTTTCTTGGAAAATGGAACATCGAAAAATATATTCAAACGTGAACAAAAAACACAATCGAGGTTAACTAATATCTCAGTTCCCTTAGGGTTGAGTGTAATATGCAGGCCATTGCCCTTTCACATTTAATTGTGACTCTCTTAATGGAAACGACGAGTTTTCTGTTAAGATTAATATAGGGTTTCTGGTGAACAATGCAAAGATATCAGAATTTAATTGAAACCCTCCGTTTACCATTCCCATTACAACTACCTTCTCTTATCTTCTCTTTGCCAGAGTTCACTAGTCAAAGTTTGTCATGTAACTAAACTACCTACGGTATTACCTATTTTCTGTGGGTTTTGCTTTGCAGATGAAGACGAGTGTGAGTTGAACACGCACAATTGTGACGAGAACGCCTTCTGTACTAACACTGAGGGATCATTTCAATGCAATTGCACAGATGGTTACTATGGAGATGGTTCTAACTGTACGGGTGCGTACCAGTTGCTGGTTATTTGTTGAAGAATTAACATAACACATTACAATTTGCATCAAGAACCTTTTTTAAATGAAACAAGTCAACCTTCTCATCGCTTCTATGATATCAATACGCTGATCATACTTTAGGACATTATGACATCAGTTCTAATTGTTATTTTTGACTTGCCTATTTTCTCTTTTCCCTTTACACAAATGGTATGTGTACATGATATTAAAAATGGTAATATTCAACAGCAACGCACACTAAAACACAAAACTATCAATGAAGTGTTGACAACCTGAAACCAGCTGATTGCTAGAGATAACTTGACGAACGTAGGTAATATGTAATGGGCATGGGACCTTCAAACAACACGATGTTAGTTTTATACGCAGATGTTTCAAGATCGAACGCCTATTTTGACTTTAATGTAACTAATATGCTACATAACGGTTGGAATATTTAATATGTATGCTGTAATACCCACTTGGCCACACAACAAAAAATCTAATTCATAATCTACTTAAGTTTCGGGTCAGTTAGTGAGACAACTTCACTGCATTGTTCGTAAACACCGATTTCCACCAATAAAAATGTATATAGTTAAGAAAAACTACAATTGACACAAGTTTGGCTTTGTAATCTGACTTATTAAACTTTCCAATGAGTTGACTAAATTATATTTGATTGGTTCGAAAAAGGCTTACGTTGATTATTTGCAGATGCAAGAACTATGATACTACATATTTCGAATTCTTGAAACTCTCTGTTTCATAACTGCTTATCGTTTACCTACAGATTCCAATGAATGTACAACATTAGCCCCATGCAATCCTTTCGCGAACTGTACCAACACGGAAGGCAGCTACATTTGTTCCTGTATGGATGGATTTGAAGGAAATGGAGTGGATTGTCAAAGTAGGTACAGAATAGTTGGTTACATCTGTTAAGCCAGAAACTCAAATAGAACAGCTGTTCCAACAATGATCTCTATTCAAGTATTGCTTTGGACTTTATTTAACGTTGATGGATGAAAAGAAAATTTAAAAGGTTTTGTTGAAACCAATGATTGGACAACAATGGAATAGTATTTCAGTGCAGGATTAATATTCACAAACCTGTTGTGGGACGGTTTTGGGACATGGACAGCAGTAACATGTGTTACAGGTGGAACCAGTAGTTACTGTACTAGCTATGTGTTTGAAGTAAAGGAGGTATGGTACCGCTTGATTCCAGGTCACACTTCTCTTTTTATCACGGCAATTCGTCATGCCGAGAACGAAGAAAGGCCATGTTCGGGTATATCCATAGGCCTACTTATATCATAAAACGACTAGATACGACTATATTTTAGAATCGCGTATTAATTATCTCGCACAACGGCAGTACTGTTTATGATTCACAACTGTACATCAGTAATTACTACTTTCTGTTCGCAACATGTGTAACATGTGTTACAGGACATGAACATTAGTTACTGTACGAGCCATAAGTATCGGGTGATCAATCATCACTTGTCCCCACATGAATAACACGATTCTGCAAACATCTGGTTGTAGGTTACATCTTCGTTTCGGTCTTTGTGTTCGATTCACACGTTGGTCTTCCAATTGGTCAATAAAACTGACATTTTTTTGTGCCTTGCAAAGGAGGGGAAATCTTTTTTAATATTCCCCAAATACCAACCTTAAAATATATGTATGTATGTATGTATGTATTGTAGATCCTCCTTGCAAGCAGGAACTCGCGAAGAAGCTTCATTGGCTTATCAAAGCCGCAAACTGATCGAAGTCAGTCTCTTAGATTCATATTTAACGTCCATGATTACGAATTGTCAAATGTCATCAACTCTGTAACTGGACGACATACATTTATCTTGGAGTGACTCGAACTGGGGACCTTATGATTGGAAGGAACCGGCGTTAATGCAGTTAGAAATGAACCTAATGTTCTTATATCATCTCTATCTCACAGACGTAAATGAGTGTGAGGAAGATACACATGACTGTGATACCCATGCTACCTGCCATGACAATAACGGTGGCTACAGTTGCATTTGTAATCCTGGCTGGACCGGTAGTGGGGAAATGCATACGTGTTTAGTTAGCTACTGCGAAAACAGCCCCTGTCACACTTTTGCTGATTGCATAAATGGAGACGAAAGCTATGTTTGTGTCTGTCAAGATGGGTTTGTCGGCAATGGATACGAGTGCACATGTAAGTTTCTGTAAAAATTGTTAACGAAAACATTCATGTATATAAATAACCCTATGAAAGACATAATTAAGCACTGTTTCCACATATTTGCGTAAATTTCCTAAAGTTATGAGAACATTTCAAATTGATATCCGTTCACATAGCAAACGGCTGCCGTTTGATTTTGTTTATTATTCATAATATCATACTAATATCACTAGTATTGTAATGGAAAAAATGTTGTCAAAGACGTTATGTTTGTTGGTCAATGACTATTTCTAAATAAAAGGAAAAAGTTTCAGAATTTCATTTTCTATCAAGATACTAAATAGTGGATTTGAATAGAACGTTTGTTACGATAACATTAGGAACATAACAATTGGGAATTATTATTTGGGGATAAATAATGAAATAGGATAACTTAATTCGTTCCATACATTAATACTTTCGAAACTAGTTTAGTTTTCTATTCAACATATCATACATTTCTTTTACGGTCGATTAATTAATTAAGCATGAATTTGTCATTTTGCATGTACAAAATGCTAATTTTATTTTAACGCAATGGCCATGTTTCCATGCACGCAGTCGTTGACGCTTGTGAGGATGGACTACACGATTGTGACATGGCAGAGTATGTTTGCGTAAGGAACCAATCGAGTTACTACTGCCAGTGCTTAGAGGGTTACGAGGCGGTGAATGGTACATGTAAAGGTGAGTCGTATACAAGATACTTATATAGATGTCATAATTGCAAATGATCAATTGATTCAACGTTTCTTTTCTAATAGTCTAAAAAATCATCTTCTAAGCTACAGAAGTTGTGGTTTAAACATGAATGCTCTTCTCTTGGGTATTGTAAATTGTTATTGTATTATTGGTTGCTTTTGTCATGGTAGCTCAAACATAAAAACAACAATGATATCGTTATTAGTGCACTAATATCATCAGAGACGTCGAGAGCCAGAGCGGGCCGCGTGGACAATGACGTTACCAGGCCCTGTTTTGGTCTTTCCATTTTAAGTTTAAAACTCTCTTTTAGTATTCTCGTATTTTCCCAGGCACCCTAAATGATCCCTGGCCGCGGGGCTTTAACCCCCTTCCCACTCTGAACCTCCTCTCGTCGGGCCTGATTATCATGGCAAACCTTAACAGTAAGGGGAAATAATACGTCATTAGAAAAAAATATACCAAAGGTATACTTATAAAAGGTATACCTAGGCCTAACGGAGGGGTTTCAGTGGCCGGTTTACGAGAGAGGAGGGAGAGAGAGCACTTTATTTGGACTGCAATTGACGCCAGGTCCGTAGCCAGAGTTTAAATGTTAAGGGTTTGAAGCACAAATGGTGGCTGATAGACGTCCTTGGTGTCCCCGTCCCTTTTTTCATTTAAAAAGTTACATTGCAACATTTCTAAATGTTTTCCTTTTCTTGGCATGTTTTAGATGTCGATGAGTGCAACCAAGGCGTTTGTCATCCCAATGCTACTTGCACTAACTTTGAAGCAAGCTACTTGTGCGAATGCAACGGTGGATTTTTAGGCGATGGATTCTATTGTAACGGTAAAGTAATAGCCAATGAATTATCAATCGTTTGGTTGACGTATGTTAATTGAAATACCCTTTATCCTGAATATGTTTCCGTTTCTCCTAAATATCATTTTAATGTATTCAATATATTCAATAGATAACATATACTGATACTGTGCTTCAAAACGTACCGTAATACATGGTAAGGATCCATTACTAATAAACAATTTGTGTACTGATGCCGGTATAGTCCTCCCGAGAGCACAATGTTTGTAAGTCTTCGAAGAAAACTAAATGACTCTGTTGAGGAGGAGATATAGAAAGAATTCTTATTCCGGTAGAAGAGCTTCTCAGAGTGTCGAGGCATCATAAAGTAAAAGACGGACGAGGTTTGAATGGACTATTCAAATGAATGAAACCTTATTCTGAAAACTCAAAAAGTATGCGAAACATTGAACGTAAAACAAAACAGTTACACAAATGACCAAGGGTAAATTAAAGCGCTAAAAGTGACGTAAGCGCAAAGATTTAATAACCTATTAACTTGGCCACAAACTGATGAGCATTATTAGGAATAAGTCGCAGCTTGTAGTTAGATTAAATATATCTTCGACGAGTTACGAATAGATGGATCCAACACAGCCTACTTTGAAACTTTAAACTGGAGTCGGTAGAGATAGAAGATCCTCTTTGAAGGAATAGAAAGACCACTTCGGTTTTCTACAGATATAAAGAAAGAAAGAACATCGCATATCAAAGTAATAGTTAGTCTATTCAAAAATTAGTAGCAGGATTCCCCACGGTTATAATGGGTGAGAAAGTTGTGTAAAAGTAAGTTGGCCTGACGTTTCGATCCTAGCAGGATCTTCTTCAAAGGCTAAATGACAAGTAACAGTAACATAAGGGACAAAAACACGCACATAATACAGACAGGTTCATGAGCATGGTGAACACAAAGAGATAGACGTAAGGGGATTAGTAGACAAGGGATGGAGAGAAGAAAGAATGAAACCAACACGGGAAGAGGAGAGGTAGGAGATAAACAGTGGTGGGACAAAGAGAAGATTAAGGGATGGGGGTAGAGAATAAACTGGAGAAGGACAAAGACAGAAAGGTGTGGAGAAAAAAGGGTGGAAGAGAGCTCTGAGAAGAGAGAGGGGGGGGGGAGACAAGGGGAGAAGGAGTGGGGGGGGGGGTGAGAAAGTTAATAGAGTAACAGGACAGCCTCTTAAATACATAAGGCTTAAGAATTAAGAATGGTTAAATAAGAGCGGGTGAGAGGCGATGATGAATAAAATTCTGCCAGAGGTTACGACTATCGCGTGCTTCACGATGACTGCGTACTGTAGTAAATGACGTCACTTTACGATGTCATTTAATAAATATGCAAGATGTTAATCAGTAACCCCATAATAAACACCATCCATTTAAGGTTTAAAGAGGGGAAACAATCGTTCACACAAGAAAGAAGGCTCTGGGATACTTTAGTCACATGAAGAAATACTCAATCTGTTTTCATTTTCGCCAAATAGCTGATCATTCGAAGAAAGCGGAATTATTCTAGCCATTGATTGATTGATTGATTTGTTTCATCAGATATTGATGAATGTGATTCTAACTCTTGCGAGGATGATGATTTGCTGGACTGTATCAACACCGTGGGATCTTACATATGTAGCTGCAAGTTAGGATACCAAACCAACGAGACTGGTGACTGTATAGGTATAAAAACTAGCACTGAGACCACCCGATACACACAGAGAACACAGTTACTACTGTAAATATTAAAGTTTTATACCAGAGTAAAAACTGGATCGTGCTCTAAGTCGGTAGCATGTGCTATTTGAATTGCAGTGAGAACTGAGGATATGCGTAATTCCAAAAAATCCAGTTGTTTGAGATTTGTTGGGATTACACATATCCTCAGTTTTTACTGTAAACCTTATAGTACATGCTACCGATTTATCAGATTTGTCAGCACGATCCACTATTTAATGTGGTACAAAGTGTTGAGAGTTACAGTAGTTACTGTAATCCCTGTGTGAATCGGCTGCTGAAACCCAGGGTCAATTAATAGTCTATCATTCGCTTTCCGAATATTTTTTTTTTTTTTGAAATTAAGTTTGTCTGTCCGAAGACTTACGCTATTTTAGCTTTCCGAATATTTTTAATTCTGCATTTTTAGGAAACGACTCTGTGTTAAACGAAAACAGTTTCTTCAGAAAAATCCTTTGCAGAAAGACAAACAGTTTCTTTGGAAAATAAATATAATATTCATTAAGACAGAATAACATGAACTTCGTAAACCATTAAGTTGATACTAAGAATAATATCAGAGCTGGATCCGATGGTGCGTTTGAAATATATTACTCCAGGTACAAGTTGCTAAGTGGCCTCTGTAAACTAAATATGGATGAATCCGATAATGCAAACTGTCGTCTTTAATTTCCAATCTTATAGAGTAAAAATCTGGAGCAACAGTAGAACATATGACTTTGATTTGGAAATGCTAACCCAACATTTACCTCAACAGTTTACAGCAAAATTATTTCTCTGTGTATGCCATATCATAAATATCAGTATAGCAATGTTTTAAACAAAAGGGCACAATTTGAAATGCTTTTTCCTACTAAATTTTGCAACAAAAGGGCTTTTTTTCTCATTTAAATTTACAGCAAATCACATTTTAAATTACAAAAAGGGCCTTTTTTTACTGCTGCTATTTATATAGAGGAAGTCGGTCAATACTTCCAAAGTTGAAAAATACCACAAAATAAAATGTCTGTGTAAATAAATCTAAGAACTTTCCATCTTCTGCAGATGTTGACGAATGTGCCTTGGACACCAACGATTGTCAACATATTTGCAGTAATACTGTCGGAGGGTACGATTGTCTTTGTGAAAGTGGATACAAGGTCGTTACATCTAATCCAAGTGAATGCGAAGGTTAGTAAGAAAACAAACGTCGTCGACGTCCTCATCATTATCATCAACATGATGATGATGATCATCATCATCATGATCATCATCATCATGATCATGGTCGTCCTCCTCCTCCTCCTCCTCCTCATTATCATCATCATCATCATCAACATCTTCATGATTTTTAAATATTTATTACGTTGGATCACACTTTTCACAGACGTTGACGAATGTTCCAGCGGTTTTGATAATTGTGAACAGGAGTGCAACAACCTAAACGGTGGATACAATTGTTCGTGCTACGAAAACTTCTTCATGAATGGTACCAAGTGCCAGCGTAAGTATGATATTAATAACTAGCAGCGGGTGCGTTGCGTTTTTCCTCAATAAAGTGTTTGAAGAGCACACCAATTTTAAGTTTCCGGTATGATTGTCTCTAATGAAAAATTGTCTAAAACTTTCAGAACTTCACAGTTTTGTAAACAATCATCTTAACATAGCCTTTACATTGTCACATATTTATGATAGCAGTACCATATAGCCTAATGTATGAAGTTTGTTACTAATTGCTATTTTATACGACAGAAGCGTCATAATGTTTGCACGGAACATGTATTAGTACCGTAACGAATCTGATAGAAAAGCGAAATTGACATACATCCACCAAAGAAGATAACGTCAAAAACTCGCATTTTCTTAAATGACATGGACATTGCATGTTGCATGATATTCGATCTTTTTGATTTTGTAATGTTACACAAAACCCTATAGGAATTATTTCCTTTCTCGCATTACAAAAAGTACAATTGTTTGTTAATTAACCCGACAAACGAACAGAAACAACGTCTGCAAAAAAAAACTAAACATAAAGGAAAAAGAAACTATGTTTGCAATTACGCAATTTAACAGAATTTCTTTTAAATAAGCCGAAGTAAATTGGGAGCGAGTAACGCATTTAATAAGCAAATTAAACAAGATTCGAGAATATTATACAATACTGCAACTCCAGTAGGCATGGGTTAACAAGTATCTGTTGGCGGACTTGGGTTCCCACAATTTCAAACACTGTCAATCTCATTTGTGTTTGTTAAACATGAAGTACCCCATTGTGAATGTCCTGTTCGAACTGATTCTGTCAAAGAAATATTTACTATATATTGCATCATCTATATTGAGAAGAATTTAAGGTAATTCACTCTAGTACATTTGACTGACTTTGTATTGATTTATTTTCAGCATTGGAAGAATGCGATAATTCAACTTGTGTGAACGGAGCATGCTATGTAGTAGAGAACAGCACAGCCTGTCTTTGCGATCGAGGCTTCAATACGTCCTCTGCTGATTCTACAGTTTGTGAAGGTAAAGAATACATCAAACAAAGTGAAAATCTTCTCATTGACTGCTGTCTTGTGAAACATGTTACTTTTAGGTTTAACGCTTTCATTTGAATGTGTCATATGATGGTAGAAAATTAGATAATTAACAAAAACAAATATATATATAAGAAGTTCTTATTAAGAACATTCGGCTTCTTGTGGAAGATCATCTTATGGAACTCCTTAAATTTCTATTAGATAAATTCCCACATATACGTTAATCCGGCCTCCTACCCAGACACAAGGTTTCGTTGCTTCTAACGTCACCACCTAGTATCCACTCAACCATAACACCGGCATTGTAAGAGGTCATTCCAAAGTTATCACTATTGTATCCAAAATTTAGAAAAATTACTTTTGTGTCCAAACTTGCTGTACTACTTAACTGGATGATCTAAAGTTATCCTCATGTATTGAAGTCTTGATTTTGCCCAACATCATATTCAAGGCTTATACTTACAACCTTCAAATTTTGAAATGTGATGAAAAAGTAATAAGCAATATTATTTAACAAAGAAAAGATAAAGAAAGAAGAGAGGGTTGACCTATTTATACTTAAATTCCAAAAAAAACTTTACCACAAGGAAAGGTTTCATCAGAAGTTTACTTTCTGATTAAGAACACAATTGAGATCATTTTTTAAAACCCTTTAACCTCTGAAAAGCGCATTATGA